>CM025789.1:5996021-6015190 GCA_014635995.1 Sarcophaga peregrina
AGAAGTAAAAGCTGCATATCTTGCAATGAAAAAATTTCGTCATTATCTTCTGGGCATTCAATTTAAATTAGTTACTGACTGCGCTGCTTTTAAACAAACAACATCAAAGAAAGACGTACCAAGAGATGTAGCACAGTGGATAATGTATATTCAAGACTTTACATTTACAATTGAACATCGTGCAGGAAACAGGTTAAAACATGTTGATGGTCTCAGTCGTTACCCTGTAGACGTTATGGTTGTATCAGATATTTCAGCTAGAATTGGTAAGCTCCAACAAGAAGACGATGGCGTAAAAGCTATTTCCATAATTCTAAACGGTGGAACTTATAACGACTATAAAAAGAAAGGCAATTTGATTTATAAGAGTGTTGCTGGAAATGATTTACTTGTGGTTCCGAAGTCGATGGAATTGGAAATAATCAAAGATGCGCATGAACAAGGTCATTTCTCAGTGCAAAAAACCGTACATCGTATACAACAGCAGTATTTCATACCTCATTTAGAGAAAAAAGTTAATCAGTTCATATCTAATTGTATTAAATGCATAATACACAACAAAAAACTTGGAAAACGCGAAGGGTTCCTTAATTGTATTGATAAAGGTGAAGTACCACTACACACAATTCACGTAGACCACTTAGGGCCAATGGATGCAACAACAAAATTATACAAATATATTTTCGCTGCAGTAGATGCCTTTTCAAAATTCGTGTGGTTATTTTCCACGAAGTCGACTGGTGCTGAGGAGGTTATAAGAAATCTAAAAGTTTGGTCAGACGTTTTCGGTTATCCATCAAGAATAATAAGCGATAAAGGGTCAGCATTTACCTCGAATGTTTTCAATGAATTCTGTAAAAATAACGACATAGAACACATTTTAACTACAACTGGTGTTGCACGTGGTAACGGCCAAATAGAAAGAGTTAACCGTTCCATAATCTCTATAATTGCAAAGCTGTCGTCAGACGATACATCAAAGTGGTACAAATATGTTGGTGAGGTACAAAAAGCTGTAAATTCTTGTGTTCATAGCAGTACAAAATCGTCACCCTTTGAAATTATGTTTGGTGTAAAAATGAAGTCAGATGTTAGTGATAATATTCTCAAGATGTTGGAACAAGAGTTAATAACCGAATTTCAAAAAGAAAGAGAGGCATTAAGAGAAGATGTTAAACAACAAATTATGAAAGCCCAACAACAATATAAAATGAATTATGATAAAAATGTAAACAACAAAATGATTACAAATTAATGATTTGGTCGCAATAAAACGAACGCAGTTCGTTGCTGGGAAAAAACTTGCCAGTGAATTTTTAGGCCCATATAAGGTTATTAGAGTCAAGAGGAACAATCGATATGATGTTGAGAAAACAGGAAATTTTGATGGCCCTAAAAGTACATCGACAAGCTGTGACAATATGAAGTTGTGGAGATTTGCCGAAACTAATAACGATTTATTGTCATCTGGGTCAGATGATGAGCAGGATGGCCGAATGTAAAGCTAGAGTCAGGTGTAGATATGTCATATACTAAGTGCATGTAACAAATAAAGAAGTAAAAGAAGAAGTCAGTAGTCAGTCGTCAGTTGAGCCGCTCAGTCGTCAGTAAATTAATCGGTCGTCAATCTGTTATCAGTCGCTTTTAATTTAACTTTTATCCTAAAATAACTTATATTCTACTGTTCAATACAAAACTTTATTTAATATAATTTTAATTTGAAAATGAACTTTGTGAAATAAATAAACTTTAAAACATTATTTTGCCCAGTTTACATTATTATTTTACATTTATTAAGAGCTTCATATCTTTAAATTTTAAAAACTTTAAATTTTAAACTTTTAACTTTAAAACTTTAAAAAGTTTGTGTTTGAAAGACCTATTGATGCCAATACTTTGTATGGAATATAACACTGTTCAGAAGTTCTCCACAGCTTCTGAAGTTCGCCGAGCGCATCTGAAATCACCAACTCTTCATGACTCAGGCAGAATTTTACCGACGACATGGGGTATGTTAGCTTTGAATACCGCTAAGGCCAGTAGATTATGCATATACACCTGCGGCTTCATAAAACTCCACAAGCAAAAGTTGAACGGCGACTAGTTCTACATAAGATGACAATGCCAGCAAATTGCTCATGCAAAATATTCGAAGGGACAGAAAGACAACAAGAAAATACACAAATAACAATAATGAACCAACGATATTTATATTTATAGTGATTTCGATGAAGCGAAGCCCCGAACACTCGCCTTCTTCAGATTATTTACACTGCCATATAAAAGGCAAGGTAAAGCAGGCGAGTAACTAAAGTTCAGTCAGTCTTGTGCGAAGACGCGGCGTGTTTTTAAGAGTGTAATTGAAGTTTGAAGATCTCCGTTACAAAGATCAGTCGAATAATGGTCTAGCAATTGTTAGGTTAGGTTAGATTAGGTTAGAGGACGTGTACTTGTCAATTCTGACAAGTACAGTACTCGGTGGTCGAATTGAACCATTGTACTACGACCTAGCTTCTTACACCACTTATGTTGTGTGCGTTAATTTTATTCGTGAGTGGCGGGACCTACAGTTTAAAGTCGACTCCGAACGACAGATTTTTGAGAAGCTTTTCATGGCAATTTTTACTCTCAGAGTCTTTGCCAGAAATCTGCTGAGAGGAAGTCGCCGAAGAAATATTTTTCGTTTTGATGTCTGACCTGGGATTCGAACCCGTGCCTTTCGTCTAATAAACCAACACACTACCCACTAGACCACGGCGACTTCATGAGTGGCGGGACCTACAGTTTAAAGTCGACTCCCAACGACACATTTTTGAGAAGCATTCCATGGCAAATTTTTACTCTCAGAGTTTTTGCCAGAAATCTGCTGAGAGGAAGTCACCGAAAAATTATTTTCAAATTTTCGTTTTGATGTCTGACCTGGGATTCGAACTCGGGTCTTTCGTCTTATAAGCCAACACACTACCTACTAGACCACGGCGACCTCTAGCAATTGTTATTGTTTATGGAAAAAGTGTAAGCAGAGGAATAACAAACAAAGCAATTGTTGTTGTTTACATCAAGTTGCTAACACAAAGGATTGTGGGAACACTATTTTTTACCAAACTTAAGAAAAGCTTTCAAAAGTAGTTTCTGTGTTTATTAGGCCATATGAAGTGCATAAAATTTATTTTCTTTTCATGAAATTTAATAAAATTGTTCAACAATTTATTGAAATCACTTACAAATAATGAAAATATTGTCGAAAATGTGTTAAAAGTATGAATTCGTTTGCTTTTAAACTAAAATAAAATAAAATAGGACGGCAATATCTTCTAGTTTCCATGCTTTCATGCTTTTTTTATTAAATTATGTTCGTTACAACGTTTCGAATATCCCATATTCCATGGTAATAGGGGGTAACGAATAACCGAATCATTAACTTTAATTGCTCGTAAAACAAACAAACGCAACAAAAAACAACAAAAAAAAAAATTGAAAATTTTCCTCATGTTGACAGCCTAATGAGTTTGTTTTTCTGTATGACATTTATTAATGGTTATGATGACTATACAGTTGTTGTGTGTGTGTGTGTTTAACGATTATTTTATTTAACAAATAAACGTACTACAATAACAACAACAACACCAACATAGAGTTTAAGTTAAGAAGAGAAAAAGAAATAACCACGACATTAAATAGAATCATAACAATTAAATTTAAGTGGCAGACATTATGATTTCGTTACTCGACTGCCATATTTTGTTTACAAACAAAAAAAAAAATATTTTTAACGCTACTCACGTTGTCGTTGTTGTTGTTGTTACTGTTATTGTTGTTGTCAACATTTTTAAAATTTATTTTCAAAGCATATGACAGTTGATAGTGTCATTAGAGTATGGAAAAGACAAAAACAAAAACAACAATATTAACAACTATAATGACAACAACAACAACAAAAACAAAATAAACTAACAAATTATAACTGTAATAAAACCATTCATTGTAGGTTGTGATAACTAAACAATACACTAAACACTCGATAAACGGCTGGAGATAAAGACTTTCTTTCCTTTATGCTCTTCCACGTACTTTTTTCTGTGAAAACTTTATAATTTTTTTTTATTATTCCTGTAAACGCTTCTTTATTAAGTTCTTTATTTGCAGGATTTACATGCATCATGTATATCAGCCAGAGATCAGTAACGAATCGTTTTTTTGCTACTCATAAGCAGTCATGAAATTTTGAATATACTAAGTGAGAGTCCACAATATTGAAATTTAACTATGCAATCTGATTCATTCATTCATACTCACTACAACGTTCTTTACTATCTTAATAATACCGATTCATAGAGTTCATGTGTTAAGAGTCAATCACGATCTGTATTTGAAGTGATACAATACTTGTACCGATTTTCGATGACAAATAATCCCTTGGGGCTAAAACCAAACTCACATAGGCGAAAAACGTAACCTTCGAAAGCTTTAGATTCACCGAATGACATAGTGTATTGGAGGACTAACCAATGAAAGTCTACTTACCTAGATGTACGAATCGAATGCCAAGTACAATGCTGGTTAACAGTTCGCCAAACGATTTTTACGCAGACTTTGTTGATGATGCTGAAGGAGAAATATTTTAGAAAGATGATTAACATATGAAGACAATGGAGCTGTAATGAAAATAACATTTAGGCACAATTTTGTAGACGCTTTACATAAGTAACAGAGATTAGCAATGAATCGTTTATTCGCTACTCATAAGCACTCATGAAATTTTGAATATAAGTGAGTGAGTCAGCCATATTGAAGTTTAACTATGTACTCTGGTTATGATTCTTAGTTCAGGTTGCCATGAGTATGCGTACAAACGTTAACATCAAACTCATACCATTAGAAATATGTTTTATTCATAAGCCTACTAATTTAACTTCATAACTTTAGAAAAATACTCTTATAATACTTATAAATGATTCGAAAGAAGAAAAAAGAAAAGACAAAGACATCAAGAAAAGCAAACACACAGTCATCTAATACGTATTTTAGTGTTCATACGCGATTCATACTTATTTTGAGATTCGTGTATATGTTGAGTTATGGAGAATCGGTACATCAACAACATCATACGTGTTGCGTTGTTAAGTATGAATATGATGAGTACTTTAGACTTTGAATATGAGTAGAGGAGGTTCCATGATATTAAAATAAGTATGAGTGCGTATAAGTATCAGAAATTACGAGTATGAAGCGATTCTACATATCTTTTCGAATACTCATTGCTGATCTCTGATCAAAGAATGATTCCCTGACCAATTATTATAATTATTGATCCACGTCGATTCCATTCTTTAGACGAATACCAGTTGCAGAACTAACTAAGAAATGGTACAGAAAAGATTCCGGATTTTGGCTTACAATATCCTCATTACTGCAAAGTACTCATGTTTTGATTACATAAACAGCCTGTGACTTCTTGCCTAACTTTGTGAACGTGAACCATTACACCACCTTGTGGTAACGGCCACAAAACAAAGCAATTTTAGAGACAATAATCGAAGGGAATGGATTACATCGACATCAGGCATACGGAGTCCTGCTCACATATATAACATAATTTGTCATGACAGCCCTTTTGTCTGGAATACGATCTAAAGAGACATTCAGAGGCCTTTAGATCGAACCCATTTTAAGTAAATTAAACTGCTGCGTTAAATGAGTACCTGGTGTTATTATTATTTTTCATGGTACTACACATTTTTAAAAGGGTAATTTTCATTCGTTTTTTTTTTCTTCTTAATTTCCTTTTCATCGCACTTTTCACATATACAAACGGTACGTACAAACGGTGAACACTTATTGGAGTATGTATTCCAAATTGCCGGGGGTTATATTTAGTATATCATACAGGCATTTACTTTGTCTGTGAATGTCCTCTGTATTGCTTTTTAACAGTGGAAAAACAAAATGGTTGACAACTTTTCATTTTTTTGCTGTTGTAATGTAAGAGACCCCATGTTTTTTTTGTTCTAATCAGTCAGTCAGTCAGTCATTATTTGCTTTCAACGTTATTTATTTTAGCTCAAAATTATTTTTTTTTTTAATTTTTTTTCATTTTAATTTTTATTTCAAACGTCAATTACAGGAAAATCAAAAGCTTTTTTCTCCGTGCACTTTATTATCCAATGGTTGAGTGATTTTTTCCAGAGTTTTTTTTGATTACCCCCTACGTTAATGGATTTGTTGTTTTGTTCCCTCCATTAAAATAGAAAATTTAATTTAATTTTACAAATATTAAACAAATTAAATGTAATCGTTTTGCATATTTTTTTCTTTCGAAAATTAAAATTGAAAATAAAATGAAAAAATTACAATAAAAACGATAAGAAGGATTTATTATTCTCATAAAATAAAATAAAAATACATTCATTTTGTATTATTGAAATCAAATTTGAATAAATTTTTTAATAAAATTGAAATAAAAGTTTCCATAGAAAAAGTTATCGTGTCAGAAAAATATCCTTTCTTCAATAACAAATGACAGTTATGAGGACAGTCTTAAGGAAATATTGATGTGGATGATGTAGAAACCAATGCTCCATTTAAAATTCTTTGCTTTTTTAGGGGATAAAATGTTTGAGAAAATGAAAGTTCGAATATCTTTTTTAATTTTTCCTGTTTTACTCCTGGGAATAAGGCGTGATTCAAGCTTTTTCTCACTTCAATTACTTAACAAGAATTTAAACGAGGGACTACCCTTTACAGTTCTCTAAAATCTTCCGACTTAATCAGTGGAGTGAACTTATTCTCGCAAGCCTATCTGCAGGCTCATTGCTGTCAATTCCCACATAACCTAGAATTCATTCGAACCTAGCTGATTCTTCTTGTTTATATAGTTTCACACTATTTTCTAGTTCTCCTCTTAACAGTCCCTTACGTAGATTATCTTGCTATATTCTTTCTTTGTATTTCAACTCCAAGTTGAATTGAGCACATCTTCCAATCGGGAGATATCTAACTCACTCGCTCCTGTCCAACTAATTGTCTTCCGTCCATCTGTTAAGAAAGTTCTATCCAGGGAACCTAAATTTGATACATCGAGATACTTCCTGAAGAATCTGGATTATCGCAATCATAGATTCTATAACTTCGGTCGTCACTATCATATGCCCAGCAAAGCCCCAAATCGAATGCTAATGGTGTTGTTTTCAAATTCGTTCGCCTGCCCGAACAATGGTCCCATAGGTTACAATCAGTCTGACCATCAGGGTATGCTTAAAGTGTATAATTCAAGATGAAATTCTGCTTCTACGACTTTATAGGTTGGAGTGGTAGCTTTGTCACCAAAAGCACACTTGAACATGCGTAGCTCGATGTAACGACCGAGTTCCACCAAACGGGGGAAGAAGTTTGTTAGTTATTCACACCATTCGTAAAGGAAGGATTGAACTATGGTTGAAGGAATATGCAAGACAAATCAATGACACCGAAATGTTATCGCCAAATCCACTACTGAACAGTGACACACAGAATTGTGTGAATAATAAAGAATTTTAAATAAAAGTAAACACAAATTTATTTTTTACTTTATTTTCAATCTACGAGCTCATATTTTAAATGTTTTTAAAAAGGTAAAAACGTAACAATATCGACATAAGAAAGCGAAGTTATACAGTACATATGAGCATTTCATTTTATCATCATTTTAAAATACATTTTCGAAAAGGAATCTCAAACTCGAAAGAAATATTTTGAAAGAATAGCACCTTCTCCTCAGCATTCAGTTTAAAAAAAAATTTTTTTCTGTTTATAAATGAAATTTCATGTCCATCAAACCTTCAAACCTTAAGCACATGTGTCCAGAATTTCATCCTTCAAACCATATTCCTTGAATTCTCTCAACTACACCGCATGCAATTAAACTATGTTGTGTTCTTGACCACCTCCTCAGTTATTTTCAAAGGCACTATTTTTATCCTGACTTGTTTATTTCTTTTCGGTTAAAAAAGTTCACAAACAAAATTATTCACTTTTAATTTTCATTTTTCCTCATCACTTGACAGCAGCAGCAGCTTGAAAAAAGAAATCCAAAAATAAAAATAATCAAAAAGGAAATAAAAGAGGTTTTTTTTTAACACATGTCTTCCTTATGTCCGTTCGTTCCTTTTGAATCACAAGCTTAAGTCCAATGAACATGAAAAACTTAATTTTTACTTGATGGGCAGCACACATGGACATGCATATCTCGATACCCACCAGATCTGTTGTACTCTTTTGCTTTCTCCTTCTCGTTTTCTTTGTCTTTTCAGTTTTCATTAAAAGGACATGTTTGTACATATGTACGTACATACATACATACATACATACATGTATCTTGGTCTGAACATCCTATAGATTAGTTTTACATGAAACTGTCCACAAGTTTGGTCAATAATCAATCAAATGTATTGATAAAGACGGATGTGGTTTCCTTTTTTCTTGGATTTTTTTTCCTTTCTTCTTCGTAAAAGAGTGGTAAGGGTCGGAGGGTGAAAGGTAGGTTGTCAATATAGATTAAGGAACATTCAAGGATGCATTAACAATAATTAAAAAAAATAATTTCTGGATAATAAAGGTAATACAACCTAGAGGCATGGACGTTTTTTTGTGCGCACTTGGCAGATTAGTTGGAATTTTTGAAACCGAAAGAGATGACAAACTTTGTTTAAATATTGAAATTATATGGAGTTTCACTACTTTTAGAATATTTAGGTGAACATATTATTACGTTTTTACCTTTTAAAAACGTTTAAAATATGTGTTCGTAGATTGCAAATAAAATAAAAATAGCTTTGTGTTTAATTTTAATTAGAATTCTTTATTATCCGCAAAATTCTGTCTGCCACTGTTTACAACTTTATGTAAACAACAATAATTGCTTTGTTTGTTATTTCTCCGTTTATACTTTTTGCATAAACAATAACAATTCCTAAAGAGTTTGTAACAGAGATCTTCAAATCACGATTACTCTCTTCAAACACACCGCGTCTTTACACAAGACTGATTGAACTTCGCTAACTCGTTGAATGCTATGCATTATTTTTATATTGCAGAAAAAACAGTCTGATGAATGTTTTTGAAGGCAAACATTCATGACTTCGCCTTATCGAAATCTCTATAAATGTAAACATGGTTGTTTACATTTATTTTTTTAGTGTTGTTTGTGTATTTTTGTTTACATCTTTACCATTTTTTATGCTGGCGTTTGTTAATATATAGGCAGTATGATAATTTGTAAACAGGTTTTTTACTGCATTGTTTTGTTTTTGTAGCCTTTGTTTATAATTTTAATGTTAAGCGATGTAAAAGCAAAACGCCAGTATCTAGATTTTCCATTTTCGTAGCAATATATTTAATGCTTATGTAATTTGAGTTCCAAAAAGATTAATTTTCTCGAATATACTTTCTGGACATATGTTCGGATACAACGACTTATCAACCATTCTAATGTTATGAAGCCTGGCTATTATAGTTTACATGTATAATTGATCGTTACAACCCTTCAGTCAGGTCATTACAACCCTTCTTCTCAAACCACTTATGTTATGTCTGTTCAATTTATCCATAGGATGCGGTTCCCAATAATTTAAAGTCTACTCCGAACGACTGATTTCTTGAGAAACTTTTCATAGCAGTTTCATTTACCTTCAGAGTTTTTGCCAGAGCTCCGCTGAGAGGAAATCGCCGAAGAAATATTTTTTCATATTTTTGTTTTGATGTCTGGGTTTGAATCTGGGGTTTGAATCTGGGCCTAATCTCCAATAAGCCAACACACTGCCTGCTAGACCAAGGCGATTTCAGTTTAATATTTAATATTTTTAATGCTGGCGTAATTTGAGTTTCATAAACTTTAATTCCTCTGGCATACTTTGTGGATATATTTTCAGACTTATCGGCTCAGCCGTTCTTATGTCCTTAGGCCTGGCGCTTTTAGTTTAGTTGCAAATGTTGGCCGATCAGGTTATTTAGGTGTCTGGTCAAGAACTTACTACTCTTTCTTAAAACAATCGATCTGCAAAATCCCTCTTATGATTTGAAAAGTATAGCCTGCGGATGTCACTATATTTTCAAGTATTTCAGAATCTTCTTCAACGTGGTAAAAAATGTCTATTCAAAACCATGTGGAAAGAACTCTGATTTATTTTCTCAGAATTTGTGCTTGAAGAATGACGCATGCTATTTAATGAGACGATCTAAGACTACTTGACGCCTTTGCAACCATATTCTACCGATTTTTTTTTTCAAAAACAAAATCTGTTAATATATGATAACAGCTCTCATTAGTCCATCAAATTTTTTCCGAATAAGATTGTGGCTCCAACTTATAACATTAAAATGAGTATTCAAGAAGATAAGTAGTATCGACTCATATCCATAATTTGTGATACTTATATGCATTCATACTTCTTTTGATATTATGGAACCTTTTCTACTCATTTTCAAAGTTTAAAGTACTCATAATATTTCATTATTCATACGTAACAATATATATGATGTTGTTGATGTGTCGGCTCTCCATAACTCAACATATCTACACGAATCACAATATAAGTATGATTCGCGTACGCACACTCAAATACTCACTAAATAGTTTGCTCTATCTTATCAGCTTATGTGTCTTTTTTATTTTTTTTGTAAATGCAACAACAACTAAGACTGTAGATTTTGCTGAACGATTCGAGCCACACGAACCATTTACATATAAGTCTTATATGAGAGTATTTTTCTAAAGTTATGAATCTAAATGAGTAGGCTTATGAATTGAGCATACATATTTCGAATCGTATGAGTTTGATGTCAGCGTTGTACGCATACTCATTGCAACCTGTACGTTATAAATCAACATTGTAGTGACCATAAATGAACCAGAGCACATAGGTAATATTGTTGACTTACTCACTTATGTTCAAAATGTCATGAGTGCTTGTGGGTAGCGGAAAAGACGATTCATTGCTAATCTCTGATTGCGGTGCGATTGGCTAGTAATAGTGAACCCAAAATAAAAATCTGTGAATCGAAATAAAATTCTATTGAGAAAAAATGAGACTCTAATGCTATTTGTTTATTATATGAGGGTGATAATATGTTAAACAAATGCCTAAAATTTAGAAATTTATTTTTGATAGTATTGAGACAACTGCAATAGTTATGGGAATTCCTTTGTATTACTACGCTAAGCATACATAAATCTATTATGTTTAAAATAACAGCAACAACAATTAATTTTAAACCTTTTCTTAAGCAGGTTTAAATAGGCCTTTAATTAGAAGACCATATGGCGTGATCAGCGGCAACGGAAGAAATCATTTGAAACGTTGATAACGAGTGTTAAACACTGTAATTACAATGAGAATTTCCTGTTGTTCAATTAAAAAATCTTTTTCTTTAACTAAAAATAGTTTGTTTAGAAAAAAGATTTAATTTAGAAAAATTAAATTGAAAAACAAAACTGCTTAAAGTAGCGGCTGATAGTTTAAGGTGGGGTCGTATCTTCTATAACTTTGATAGCGTGTTTCTTATTGCTTTTGAAGCAATTTGTATGTGATGACAAAACGTGGGAATTTTTTGTGCCTTTTCAAATAAAAATGCCAATTTTGTTTGAATTTCTTCATTTTTTTTTCTCAAAGTAAGTAATTTTCTATATTTTTTGTATTTGTTTTCCTTTTAAATTTAAAATTTTAAGCATTTTTTTTCAATGTTGGAATTTTTTTTCTTTAAATTACAAGCGAAATTATAAAGTTATTGTAATAATTTTTAAAATTTAGTTTTTTTAGGATTTTTTTTTGTCTTTAAATAAATGACTTACTTGTTTTTAAAAATCTTTAAATACTAATCGTATAATGGTTTAGTTTTTTTTCTTTTTGCTTGCTTTTAATATTAATTTTATAATTATTTAAAGGTATTTAATATTATTTTTTTTCTATTTTTTATAAAAACAGGCTTATTTATAAAGAATATTTCGGATTAAAAAAAATATAATGCCGCCGGCTTTTATAATTTATTTTCTTCCACTTTATGAAATAAGATTTATTTTCGAAAGCCTTGTCGAATCAAACATATGAAATACACCAACTAATGATATATGTAGTGCATGTGTGAGTTTTGTGGAGTAGAACTCAAAAATATCTTTTTTTTTATATTTCTTGAACCCTTTAAACTTGTTTTATTTGACAAAAGCTGTTTTTTCGAACTTTATGCACAAATTTATTGATTACACAAACATTTCTGAACCAATGAATCAAATTTAAGCTTTCATAAAAACAGAAGGGATGGGCCTTTAGAACGATATACATATATATATTATTTGATAAAGTATTCTATAAGATTTGACGGAGTAAACTTGACAAATGCGAATTCTTTTCATATTCTTTTAAGTTTCTCCATTCATAGTAGTAAACTTTAATTAAAAAATATAAAATAAATAGTAACACCTTAAATTATATTCTCTTGTGAAGAAATTGACACTTCGTTTGATAAAATCGAACAAAAATTACCGAAGTTATTAATTTTTTAAGAGTATAACAGTTGTGTTATATTTTTCATATATGTCACCTTATCAAATGAACTTTCAGTTCAAAAGTTTTCAGAATTTTTGATGGATCTTGGTTGTTTGTTGGAATATTTGTCAATTTTGGCAATAAATAAAGAGAAATAATACTATTTACTAAAAACACATGAAATTGACACATTTTGCGATAAACAATCCATCAAAAAATATAACAAGACTATATAACACGATTTAAATAACAATCACAGTAGTTTTTGTCCGATTTTATCAAACGAAGTGTCAAACTCTTCACAAGATAATACACTTTCAGAATATTCTATAAAGTTTGATAAGGTAAATTTGGTAAATGTGAATTTGTTCATATTTTTAAAGTTTGTCTAATCCTAGTAGTAAATTTTAATTAAAAAATATTAAATAAGTGGGGAAATTCCGAAACTTGATTCTGTTGTGAAGAGATTAACACTTCGTTTGATAAAATCGGACAAAATTTATTAAAATTTTTGAACTCAAAGTTCATTTGATAAGGTAACAATACATATATAAAAAATATAACACGACTGTTATACTCTTTAATAATAAATACTGAAATTTTTGTTCCAATTGATCAAACGAAGTGTCAAACTCTTCACAAGATAATGCACTATTAGAATGTTATCACTGTTTTATATTTTTTAATTAAATTTGGCAATTAAAAATGACTAAACTTGAAAAAATAAGAAAAAAAAAATCACTTTATCAGTTTACCCGATGAAAACTCATATTATGTAAGTTTGAAAAAATGTTATGTATACCGTCTTAAAAGCTCATCTCTCCCCTTTTCAAAAAACTTTGAATTTTAAAATAGGTTCAAAATATTTGGATATTCAATAATTCTGTGTAAAAAGATTAAAAATACGGTTGTTGCCAAATAAAATATGTTTTGGAGGGTTCAAGAAAACATGTTGAGTTCTGACTCAACAAAACTCAGACCTACGTTATGTCATTAGGTGGTATATTTTGACTGTCGCACTGTGTAATGGTTTTGTTTTAAATTTTCTTTTTTTTTTTTAATCAAAAATATTTATTATAAATAAACTTGTCTTTAATTTATTTTTTTTTAATTATAATTTAAGTGCATTGCTATTGATTATCTTTTCTTTTGTATTTGTTTATTATTATTTAACTATTGCTTTTATTGTAGTTTGTTTTTTTTCTTTTTTGTTAATTATCTCTTAATTTAATTCACTTATTTATGATATTTACTGTTAAAAATTAATCTTAAAACTTATAATTACAACTTAAACGGATTAAAACTCTTTACGCTGCTTTCTAACTATTTACACTAATTTTCTTCTTTTTTTTCCTTTACTCATTTCATTTTAAGTACTTTTCAGAATCTTCATTGTTATTTAGCCACCACTGTAACTAAATTCAATTTTAATGTTTTTTTTAAATTTATTTACAATTTTTTTTTTCATTTATCACATGTGATTTTAAGTGTTTTTTATTTTTGAAATTAACATCCGGCCGCATGCGACGCCTCTGCCCATGGTTGTAGGCCATGTAATGCTGCCAGTGGCGCTCCATTTACGGTTTGTGTCGTTAGAGGTGCAGCAGGTGGTGGCGGTGCAAAACCTTTACTTATGGCCTCGGCTTGTAGTGACTTGTTACCTTTTAAACTAATTTCGATAATGGGCATGGCAGTTAATACTCTCCTCTAATTGATCGGTATAGTATAGTTTCTCAGAAAATGGACACCCCAGACATGTTACCTTTTAAACTAATTTCGATAATGGATATGGCGTATTAAAGCTTTAATCGAAACGTTTTAACCTTAAATATAATACTGTTACTGTTCAGTATAAATTTTCTTTTCATTTTTAATTTCATATATTTGTGGCGTAACCGATTACTTTGCCTTTAACGTTTTTGGTCTGGCATCCTTGCAAAAGCTTTGATGTATAGAAGAAAATTCTCATCCCTTTGTTCTTTGTTCTTTGTTTGAGACGACATTAAAAAAGTGAACTTTTGTTCTTTTGGTTTTTCCCGTTTAAGAATTATTAATGTATTTTGAATAATATAAAGTAAATAAAATAAATAAAATATATTTAAAAGAACACGCTATAAATTGGTGACCCGCGACGCTACAAATTAGTGATCCACGACGAACAAATTCGTACCTTTTCCTGCCTATAAAATTTTCATAAATTTATAATGAAAGACGACAGTGAAGACAGGCCAACAACATCGAAAACAAACAACAACAACCACGCCGGCATGAATAATTCAACGCTCAACAATGATGCAGTGGTAAATCGAGTGGCCGTTAAGGTTCCACCCTTTTGGTCAGACCATGCTGAGATTTGGCTGGCTCAAGTTGAAGCACAATTTTCAGTAGCTGGAATTACGAGTGACGAATCGAAATACAACACCGTTGTAGCAGCCATAGAGTCCAATATACTCGTGCAAATTTCTGACGCTATTTTGAACCCTCCATCCGCTGATAAATATGGAAATTTAAAGAAGTGCATTTTAGAACGCTACTGTGAAAGTGAGCAGAAGAAAACACAAAAATTGCTATCTGACATCGATTTGGGCGATAAACGCCCAACACAGCTGTTGAACGAATTAAGTGCTTTGGCCAAAGACAAAGTTACACGCGATTTTCTCAAAACTCTATGGCTGCAAAGGTTACCAGCACAGGTAAGAGCAATATTACAGGCATCCGACGCTGATTTGAATGAGTTGGCAAAATTGGCTGACAAAATAATGGAAGTTGGTGAATTTCATCATTTGTCGGTCGTGACGTCATCGCAAATACCACCAGCGGGCGTATCTGAAATTAATAAACGACTAGAGCGCCTCGAAAAACAGATAAATAGTCTTCATATAAACAACAACAACAACAAACGTCGTCCACGATCTGTTTCGGCAAAAAGAAGTAAAAGCTCACAACATCATGGTACGTTGAACCAGCCCGGGAAACAGTTCTGTTGGTATCACGAAAAGTACGGCGAAAATGCTCGCAAATGCCGCGAGCCTTGTTTTTACAGCAAATCATCAAAAAACTAAAAACGTCTTGTAGTCCAGCGGGCGGACACAGAGACGGTTATCGCATAGCCCGCCTTTTAATTACCGATACCAACTCTCAAAAACAATTTTTAATAGATACTGGCGCAGACGTATCCGTTTTACCAGCGAACCGTTCAACCAATTTGAAATCGACAAAAACGGCCCAATTATATGCAGCCAACAATACTGCAATACGGACTTACGGCGAAAAACGTATTAAGGTGTCTTTGGGGCTTAGGCGCGATTTCATTTGGACCTTCATAGTGGCAAACGTTTCCAGCCTGATTATAGGGTACGATTTTTTAAAACATTTTGGGCTTGTCGTTGACGTAAAAGGCGGTAAACTCATCGACCGAAAAACTTTGTTGGAGGTAAGTGGCATTACAACTCAACGTGACGATAAGCTACTCGTATATAGCACGCGCGGGCGGTATACACAATTGTTACACGAATTTAAAGACCTCGCTATAATTAACGCAAATAAGTTACCGGTTGGTAATACAAACGTCACACATCACATTGTTACGAAAGGCCCACCAACGTTTGCTCGCGCCCGTAGACTAGCCGGGGATAAGTTGCTGGCAGCAAAAAAGGAGTTCGAGTACTTGATGGAAAAGGGTATCTGTCGACCGTCGAAGAGCAACTGGGCTAGTCCTCTCCACTTAGTAAAAAAGGCAAATGGTGAATGGCGCCCTTGCGGAGACTACCGGGCTTTGAACGACATAACGGTGCCCGACAGATACCCCATTCCTTACCTGCATGACGTCACCAACATTTTATTCAATAAAAAAATTTTTTCAACAATAGACCTCCAAAGAGCTTATCACCAAATACCGGTTGAACCTAGTGACATACCCAAAACTGCCATTATAACCCCTTTTGGATTATATGAGTTTCAATACATGACGTTCGGGTTAAGGAATGCAGCCCAAACATTTCAGCGCCACATAAATGAGGTGTTGAGAGGTCTCGATTTCGTATTTGCCTACATAGACGATATACTAATAGCATCGACTTCCGAGGAAGAGCATTTAGAACACCTTAAAATCGTGCTTGAGCGCCTACGTTCAGCAAATCTTTCTGTTAATTTCAGTAAATGCCATTTTGGTGAATCTGAACTAATATTTTTGGGCCACGAAATAAGTCCCCAGGGTTTGAAGCCCCCTGATGAAAAGATTAACGCGATTCGAAATTTTCAAAAGCCAAAAGTAGCCAAAGATCTGAAGAAGTTTTTAGGGATGATAAACTTTTATCGTACATTTATCCCTAAAGCTACCAAAAATCAACAAGTCTTACAACAACTAATACATGGTAACAAGAAAAATGACAATAGCCTTATTAATTGGACACATGATGCCGAAAACGCTTTCGAATCTTGCAAGTACGATCTCGCAAATGCTACTCTTTTGAATTATATGGCCCCAGGTGCGAAACTTACGCTCACAGCGGATGCGTCCGACGATGCAGTAGGAGCAGTATTGCATCAGATTATAGACGGTCAAGCACAACCACTGGGTTTCTATTCGAAAAAACTTACACCCCCGCAGAAGAATTATAGTGCTTATGACAGGGAATTGACTGCTATATACCAAGCAATTCAACATTTTAAATATGCACTTGAGGGTAGAGAATTCGCAGTTTTTACAGACCATAAGCCAATCATATTCGCCTTTAAGCAAAAGAGCGACAAAGCGTCACCTAGAAGGACCCGCCAACTTGATTTCATTGGACAGTACACCACAGATATACAACACTTACCCGGTTCAGATAATAATGTAGCAGACTTGCTCTCACGAATAAACAGCATTCACGCTAGCGCCATTAATTTTGATGAAATGGCAACACAGCAGCAGTTCGACGCGGAATTGCAGAACATTTTAAGAGAAGGTAAGAATATGTCCATTAAATTGACAAAATTAACCATTCCTAACTCAACGAGAGAATTATATTGTCATATTTTACGAGATCGAGTAAGACCCTACGTACCGAAAAACTTTCGCCAAGCTGTCATACACAAACTGCACTCCCTATCGCACCCTGGCATTAGGGCAACAAAGAAGTTGGTAGGCAGATCATTACGTCTGGCCATCGATGCTAAAAGATATAGCTAACTACGTCCGCTCATGTATCCCTTGCCAGAAGTCAAAAGTTTTCCGTCATACGAAATCTCCGTTAAGCGACTACACAAACGTTGATGTCCGCTTCGAGCATATTAATATTGACATTATTGGCCCTTTGCCCACTTCGAATGGTTTTCGATATTGTCTAACTTGCATCGACAGATTTTCGAGATGGCCAGTGGCAGTACCATTGACAGATATAACGGCACAAAACGTTGCGAACGCACTAATTAATGGTTGGATATCTGTTTATGGCGTCCCTCTACGCATAACTACTGACCTAGGACGCCAATTCGAATCATCGATTTTTCGAGAATTAATGGAAATACTCGGGGTTAGCCATTTTCGTACTACACCGTATCATCCCCAGTCAAATGGGATGATAGAGAGATGGCACAGAACTTTGAAAGCTGCTATAAAATGTTCTGGCTCAAATAGCTGGAGTTCGGCTCTTCCATTAATACTACTCGGCATGCGCACAACTATCAATGGTGACATAGGATTAAGTCCAGCAGAATTGGTTTTCGGATCACCTGTAAGAATCCCAGGTGAATTTTTAATGCCACGTAAAAACACTGTCAGCGAGACAGACTTTGCAGAATTATTTCGTAAAGAAATAGTTAATTTGCCTTTTACAAAACCAAAACGTCATGGTATTAAACAACACTTCGTACATCCGGCATTAAGAGATTGTAAATTCGTTTTTGTGAGAGTTGACCGTATAAGAACTCCTCTAGAGCCTAGCTACGAAGGTCCGTTTAGAGTATTATCGAAGCATGAAAAATACTTTACCATTAAAATTAATCAACGAGAATCGAAAATTTCAATTGATCGTCTTAAAGCCGCATTCATCTATAACGATGAATTAGCTCCAACAGCCGTACAAAACAATACCAGCGATGAACTACAAAACAATACCAGCGATGAACTACAAAACAACACCAGCGATGAACTACAAAACAATACCAGTGATGAACTACAGAAAAATACCAGCGAGGAACTAAAAACCAATACTGACAATAAACCACAGCAAAATATCAGCAAAGACATGGAACGCAACATCTGCAAGGAACACCAAAACATTACCAGAAAAAAATTACAACGATATTATAGTAATGAATCACGGCTCAACAGTGACGTAGATGACGAGACAGGGGTTGTCGCGCAGAGACACCAACAACGAACGACTTCATCAGGTCGCCGTGTTCGATTTCCCCTTAGGTATCGTTAACTCGATAACTAGGTGGGGGGTATTGTGGCGTAACCGATTACTTTGCCTTTAACGTTTTTGGTCTGGCATCCCTGCAAAAGCTTTGATGTATAGAAGAAAATTCTCATCCCTTTGTTCTTTGTTCTTTGTTTGAGACGACATTAAAAAAGTGAACTTTTGTTCTTTTGGTTTTTCCCGTTTAAGAATTATTAATGTATTTTGAATAATATAAAGTAAATAAAATAAATAAAATATATTTAAA
>CM025789.1:6015690-6034891 GCA_014635995.1 Sarcophaga peregrina
ATTTCTTATTTAATTCAAATTTGGCTTCAATTAGGTACATAATTGGTCATTACAACCCTTTATTCAGGATTACGACCTGGCTTCTCACACCGCTTATGTTGTGTGTGTTAATTTTATACATGAGTGGCAGGACCTACAGTTTAAAGTGGACTCCGAACGACAGATTATTGAAAATCTTTTCATGGCATATTTCCTTTCAGAATTTTTGCCAGAAATCTAGTGAAAGTAAGTCGCCTAAGAAATATTTTCGTTTTGATGTATGACCTGGGATATGAACCGTAGCCTCACTTTTAATAAGCTAATACACTACCGTCTAGAAGGCAGGGCGACTATATGAGCACTAAACCAGAACTAAAACCTTCTGCACGTTGATAGAAATTCTGTAGATAAAGGAATAAATTAAAAGATAGTTCAATCGTTGAGATCATCAATGCGAAAGTCAACGAAAGAATGCTCCTGAATCCAGGACGTTAGAATCAAATCTAATTCCAATGTGGTTGAAATTCGTTTCCGAACACTTCTGCACGCTCACAATTAAATTTCTTTACTGAATGTAAGAATAACGAAGATTGATGATTCGAGTCACATGAATCATTTATAACAAGTATTATAAGAGTATTTTTCTAAATTTATAAATCTAATGGAGTAGGCTTATGAATCAAACATACTTCGAATGGTATGAGTTTGATGTTAACATTGTACGGATACTCATTGCAACCAGTACTGTATAAATCAACGTTATAATGAATACGAATGGATCAGAGTACATAGTTAATATTGTCAATATTCCTGACTCATTCAAACTTTTGATGAGTGGTTAAGAGTAGCAAAAAATCGATTCATTGCTGGTCTTTGAAGTTTACTACAAACAAAAAAACACCCAATCAAGCAAGAAACATAGAGCAGCAAGCAGAGCAAAAACACAACCTTGTAGTAAGTAGAATGTCCCTCAGGGGAAGATCATCTTCGACTTTTTATACACATAGGACGCGAACATCAACATTGTTCGTTAAAAAGACCATAAATATGCATTCTGTTGCTTGCCAGTTTTCAATGAAGCAGATTCTCGATATTTCTTTTTGAAATTTCTTCGTATATAAACTTTACAGAAAAATTACAGTAGGATTCACTAGTTTCGAATGAGTTTCTCTAATAACAATGAGAAATGATCTTCATTTTTGGAAGAATATTACTCAAGTTGAATACGCAGCCTTTGGGGATTTGGCGCTGTAGATTTTCCATTTTCCTCTACTTAAGCATATTATTAGGTTACATTTGAAAATATTACTAACAATTTTCCTCTGAGTTATACACATGCCATGAAGTCGCCGTAGTCTAGTAGGTAGTGTGTTGGCTTACATACATACGTACATAATTGGCCATTACAACCCTTCAGTCAGGATTACGACCTAGCTTCTCAATCCACTTATGTTGTGTGCGTTAATTTTATACATGAGTGGCGGGACCTACAGTTTTAAAGTCAACTCCGAACGACAGATTTTTGAGAAGCTTTTCATGGCAATTTTTACTCTCAGAGTCTTTGCCAGAAATCTGCTCAGAGGAAGTCGCCGTAGAAATATTTTTCGTTTTTGATGTCTGACCTGGGATTCGAACCCGGGCCTTTCGTCTAATAAGGCAACACACTACCCACTAGACCACGACGACCACAAGTGTGTTGGCTTATTAGACGTAAAGCCAGGGTTCGAGCCCCAGGGCAGACATCAAAACAAAATACAAAAAGAATTTCTTCGCCAATTTCCTCTCCGCAGATTTCTGGTCAAAACTCTGAGAAAGTAAATAAAGTTGCCATCAGAAGTTTCTCAAAAATCTGTCGTTCGGAGTCGAATTTAAACTGTAGGTCATGCCACTCATGTATAAAATTAACGCACACAACATAAATGGTGTGAGAAACAAGATCAATAATCCTGACTGAAGGGTTGTAATGATCAATTGTGTGTATTGTATGCCTCTCACAAATACAGTCACATTTTTATCATGTTCTCTTTGTGACGACGTCAGATTTTAGTGTTCGTATGCGACTCATACTTATTTTGTGCTTCGTGTAACGTATATGAGTATGAGTATAATGAGTATGAGTATGATGGGTACTTCAAACTTTGAACGTGAGTAGATTATATTAAAATAAGTATGAATGCGTGCGTATAAGTATCAAAAATTATGAATATGATTCGATTCTGCTTATCTTTTCTAAATACTCATTGGTAACTCTTCCTGCTGTGAATCTCCCTAATATTTTTTGTATCTCCTTAAGTCTCTTTCATTATTAAATATTTTACTCATTATGGACTGACGTTAAAGCCATTAATGTCAGCTTCATGTTAAAAATCGATAGATTGGCTGATGGTTGTTGGCAATATTTTCTTATTGCTGTTGATGTTGCTATTGCTATTTATTCGTTACCACCAACAGACTTGTGTTGTTGTTCTTGTTTTGCTGTTGTTGTTGGTAATTCGTTTTTTTTTTGTTTTGTTTGTGAACAACTACTGTTGTTGCTGCAATTGAGGTGATGTGGTACAAAACAATTCAACATTTACAACTGCAAGAAGATCTTTTTTTGTTTCCTTTTGTTGTTGTTGTTGTTGCTGTAAACTTTTAATACGAAAACCATTATTTAAACATGTATTTACATTACAGGCACAATCACACATACATATGTACATACATACAGATCTTGTATTGTTGGTAGGTGAAATAAAAAAATTTTAACAAAAAAAATTCAACGAAAAAAAATCAACGAAAACGTTAAAAACGTAACTATTTATACTGATTGTCGGCGAAACATCAAAAGAACGCGAAAAACCACAATCATCTTCTTTAAGGTGGTAATTATGTCTCACTCTCGTTCTATCTCTCTCTCTTTCTCTCTCCCCCTTTCACGGCTGAATCTCTTAACTGAAGCTCCGCTTAAACTTACTTCAACTTGATGATCAGTTTTACTGTTCATTTGTCGTAGTTGTATTCGTAGTTGTTTAGTCAGCCCCCTTGTTCCCCTTGTTGGTGGCCACACATTAGTTTTGGCGATCACATCTTAAAAGAAGATGAGATTCGATTTCTTTGTTTTGCTATGCATGTACTGCATATATGACTTCGCGTATTGTTGCAGCCATTAGTTGTTATTGCCTGTTTTAGTTGCCGCTGCTTTGCTGCTGTGCCTAGTGGAACCACCAGGAAGACAAAGCCTGCCTATAAATGCCTCTAAAGTTGATTAAGAATTAAGAGAATCTATTTCAAGGTTCAGGTTTTATTTTTTTTTTTGTTTTTATTGTTCATTTTTCTTCTTTTTGAATCTGGCAAGTATTTTTTTTGCATTTTATTTCCTTACAAATGGTTATTAAACGTTGTCATTCTTAGTGTTTAGAAAAAAAACAAAACGGATTACAAACACTATCTAACAGAATAAAAACGATTGCCTAATATAGGGAATTAAAGGCCGATACTTACAACATTTAGTCGCCGTGGTCTAGTGGGTAGTGTGTTGGCTTATTAGACGAAAGGCCCGGGTTCGAATCCCAGGTCAGACATCAAAACGAAAATATTTCTTCGGTGACTTCCTCTCAGCAGATTTCTGGCAAAGACTCTGAGAGTAAAATTGCCACGAAAAGCTTCTCAAAAATCTGTCGTTCGGAGTCGACTTTAAAACTGTAGGTCCCGCCACTCATGTATAAAACTAATGCACACAACATAAGTGGTGTGAGAAGCTAGGTCGTAATCCTGACTGAAGGGTTGTATTACAATTTTTACAGTCTTTTTAACGAACAATGTTAATGTTCGCGTCTTATGTGTAGAAAAAGGTCAAAGATGATCTTCCCCTTAGGGACATTCTACTTACTACAAGGTTGTGTTTTTGCTCTGCTTGCTGCTCTATGTTTCTTGCTTGATTGGGTGTTTTTTTTTTTGTTTGTAGTAAACTTCAAAGACCAGCAATGAATCGATTTTTTGCTACTCTTAACCACTCATCAAAAGTTTGAATGAGTCAGGAATATTGACAATATTAACTATGTACTCTGATCCATTCGTACTCACTATAACGTTGATTTATACAATACTGGTTGCAATGAGCATGCGTACATACCATTCGAAGTATGTTCGATTCATAAGCCTACTCCGTTAGATTTATAAATTTAGAAAAATACTCTTATAATACTTGTTATAAATGATTCATGTGACTCGAATCATTCTATAAAATTTACAATCTTAGTTATTCTTTCATTCAGTAAAGAAATTTAATTGTGAGTGTGCAGCGGTGTTCTGAAACGAATTTCAACCACATTGGAATTAAATTTGATTCTAACGTCCTGGATTCAGGAGCATTCTTTCGTTGACTTTCGCATTGATGATCTCAATATTTGAACTGTCTTTTAATTTATTCCTTTATCTACAGAATTTCTGTCAACGTGCAGAAGGTTTTAGTTCTGGTTTAGTTCTTATGTAGTCGCCATAGTCTAGTAGGTAGTTTAATGGCCTATTAGACGTAAGGCTACAGTTCAAACTCCAGGTCAGGCATTAAAACGAAAATATTTCTTACCCGACTTCCTCTCAATAGATTTCTGACAAAAATTCTGAAAGTAAATATGCCATGAAAAGTTTCTCAAAAAATCTATCGTTCGGAGTCGACTTTAAAACTGTAGGTCCCGCCATTCATGTATAAAACTAACGCACACAACATAAGTGGTGTGGTCGTAATCCTGACTGAAGGATTTTAATGGCCAATTATGTATGTATGTATGTAAGTTTGATTAATGCTAGTCTGGCAGAATAAGATGGTAAGCTGGTGGGACTAAAATTCAGTCCTCGTAGACAAAATATCAGAAATTGCTTTTGTACAGATTCGATGACATCGGAATATTTTTTATATAGAGGATCCCATATTATGGATCCATACTCTAGTATAGGCCTCACAAGAGATGTGTAGAGCGATTTAGCAACATAAGGATCGTTAAATTCTTTTGCCCATCGTTTTATAAAACCAAGTACGCTTCTTGATTTATTCACTGTCATAGCTATGTGCGGAATAAAATTTAGTTTGGAATCAAGTAAAACTTCTAGATCCAGGAAGTTATCTACAAGCTCAAGATCGTATCCATTAAAACCATATTTTGTAGGAATCGGATTCTTCCTTACAAATCTCATGTATTTACATTTTTTTAGATTAAGCTGCATTAAGTTTAATTTACACCATAACTGAAACGAATTTAGGTCCTTTTGAAGTAGTTTCTGATCGGAAATTCGGCGATAACTTAGGAACATTTTTACGTCATCAGCGTACATTAGGATGTTGAAATAGTGAATCATATCAGGTAAGTCGTTAATAAACAATGAAAACAGAAGCGGTCCAAGATGGCTACCCTGAGGTACACCAGAAAGGACATCAATACTTCTGGAGCAGCAGTTTTTAAAAAGTACAGTTTGTTTTCTGTTAGTTAAATATGAGTAAATCCATTTTAAACTAAGATCGCTAAATCCCATTAAATGAAGTTTTCCTCTTCAAAAGGACATGATTAACTTTATCAAAAGCCTTGCTGAAATCCATGTAGATAACGTCTGTTTGTTGCTGATGAAAAAATCCACGATAAACAACTGTTGAAAGATGAAGCAGGTTAGTTGTAGTTGAACACTTCTTCCTGAAACCATGCAGATAAGGTGATATCAAGCTAGAAACCTGATAACATAAATCATCAGTAATAATTTTTTCAAATAGTTTTGGAATTATACTCAGTTTTGCAATACCACGATAATTTGTTGGGAAATTAATCACATTTAATCGATTTGTTGAATAAGTATGATAGTGGAACAGCTATGGCGTCGGCGCAATTAATTAAGATGTTACTAGGAATGTTATCAGGTCCAAAGTTATAGGAGAACTTTAGCTTTCTTAATTCCATAGAAATAGCAGGAACGTTGATTAAAGATATAGATACAGTGGAATTTGTATTTATTTTAAAGGGATACTCAATGGAATCGTTATAAGTTGAATCCGAATAAGATAATAATAATTTTATTTAAATTTCTGTCCAAAAATTCATGAGTCTTCCAATGAGTTAAGGCTGTACACCCAATTCTATTTTTACACGGTCTTTTTTACACGGTTTTGTAATAATACGATCTAGAAAAAAAATTGATTCTGATTTTACACGGTAATGTTTGATACGAGTATAGCACGATTGAGAAAAGTTTATGAAAATTTCAACCTGATTTGAAATCTTGTATGGCTTGTTACTATGAGTTATAAAAGGTGATTTTTTTAGCTATTATCTTATTGGCAACACTGGTTTAAACAGCTCACGCACGTTTCGTGTTTTGTTTCACTGTCATACATCTTCAGTTTGGTCTATAATTTAATCATTAATCGTCTTACAATCGAACAACGCTTGCAAATCATTGAATTTTATTATCAAAATGTGTGCTCTGTTTGATGTCGCCGTGGTCTAGTAGATAGTGTGTTGGCTTATTAGACGAAAGACCCGAGTTCGAATCCCAGGTCAGACATCAAAACGAAAATTTGAAAATAATTTTTCGGTGACTTCCTCTCAACAGATTTCTGGCAAAAACTCTGAGAGTAAAAAAAATTGCCATGGAATGCTTCTCAAAAAATGTGTCGTTCGGCTTTAAACTGTAGGTCCCGCCACTCGTGTATAAAATTAACGCACACAACATAAGTGGTGTGAGAAGCTAGGACGTAGTACAATGGGTCAATTCGACCACCGAGTACTGTACTTGTCAGAATTGACAAGTACACGTCCTCTAACCTAACCTAAGAAAGTCCATCGCGCGCTTCTTCCATTTTATGATCCAATTTAATCGACCAACTAAAGCGGCTATTTGGGCTATTGTGACTAAATTTCCAATCAAATTTACATTGTTGGACATTAAACCACCAAAACGCTTACGTAGAGTGCGAACTGAAGAAAATATCGCAGCTGTATCGGCCAGTGTTATTGATGACCAATAATTATCGATTCGACGCCGTCCGCAGTAATTGGGCCTCTGTTACTCAACAGCGTGGAAAATTTTGGGGAAGGATTTAGTCGTGTGGTTTCAACAAGACGGTGCCACGTACCACGCAGCACGCGTAACAATTGACTTATTGAGAGACGAGTTTGGTTTTATTTTACATTCGACACCGGTCAATTGGCCGCCTAGTTCGTGTGACTTAACGCCTTTAGACTATTTTTTTCTTTCTTTTAAGACAAACCCGCTTCAATTGACGCATTGGAAGACAACATTGAAGCATTTACTCGTGAGATACCGGCCGTAATGTTTGAAAGAGTATGCCAAAATTGAACTAAGCGGATGGACCATTTGAGGTGCAGTCGCGGTCAACATTTGCATGAAATAATCTTCAAGCATTAAATTACATGGACCGTACTATCGATTCAAATAAAAATTTCATGCATTTTTCTGGATTTTATGTGATTTTTCTATTTTTATCTTCCTATAGCTCTTGAAGTCACCGTGATCTAGTGGGTAGTGTGTTGGCTTATTAGACAAAAGGTTCGAATCCCAGGTCAGACATCAAAACGAAAAAATATTTCTTCGCCGACTTCCTCTCAGCAGATTTCTGGCAAAGACTCTGAGAGTAAAAATTGCCATGAAAAGCTTCTCAAAAATCTGTCGTTCGGAGTCGCCTTTAAACTGTAGGTCCCGCCGCTCATGTATAAAATTAACGCACACAACATAAGTGGTGTGAGAAGCTAGGTCGTAATCCTGACTGAAGGGTTGTAATGGCCAATTATGTAGGTATGTTATGGAGGTAGAGGTGGAAAAAAACTAAATCACAACGGCTAATAGCAGATTTTATTATTAAACGCAGTGATATCCCATTGGAAACTGAACATGCTAATCTTGTTGGAGTCGTTAGCTATTCTGAACCAGCCTTACGTAAGCGATCACATATGACATCCGATGTTGATAGCGAGTAGAATTCTTTTATTTTCATCATCGCATTGACTGTACTTCATGGCTTTCTTTTCAGGGGTTTTTTACATGGGGTTTCCTGGAACGTATCTACCGTGTAATAACAGAATCAAGTGTATTTGCTTTAAAAATTGAGCTGCAATTCATTATTGCAACAAAACTTTCTCTCCCTGATTGACTGGGTATGTAAAATCGCTTCAAGTTAAATTCATTATTTGCCCGTACCTAATAGAGATTGTCTCTCAATAAACGTAAATCAAGTGATTTAAACCGCAAACAAAACATAAAATAAATAATTTCAACTAATTATTCGGTTACAATGTATAAATTACTGGAGACGAACATGAAGACGAAGGCAAATTTGGGTTCATAACCGCAACCAGAAATGAAAACATTTTTCGGAGATACTCGGTTTGTACGTTGGCTGTTGGTTGATGTCAAATTAAGTTTCACACACGAAAGCCAAGCCAAGGAGGACCAGTAGCCACAGAAGTGACATACACTTGACACATGAATTATGGATGATATTGCGTCTCTCTCTGTCTCTGTACCTTTTCGGTTTTTATTTTCTGTTGTCTTTCAAGCAAAAATTATGGAAATTTTTATTTTTTTCTTCTTAAACCGAAAATCACAATTTATTTACAACCTCAAAGACGAAAAAAAAATACAAAAAAAAGGAAGAAGAAATTATGAAAATGAGAACATAAAAGGAAACGCAATTAAGGTTTTATGGAGAAAAGATAGGGGTTTTGAAACCAATAACGAACAATTTTAAAATAAACGCTTTTCATATGAAATAAGAATAATTTGTTGGCATTTCATTCAGTTTTACCTTCCTTTTTTTTCACTTTTTTTTTAAGAAAATTGCTTCCAGATATTGAAATGACAGAATAAATGAATGAAAATTTAAATTTCTATGATGCTGACCTTATTATTATTAGCAGAGCTGTATTTAAAACATTCTAAACAGTCAACGTAAGTTCTTGTGACCAATTTTGTTATGGGAATTCATTATGTTTCTTGATAGAAATCACTTGTAGCGAGACCAGACAAATCTGTACATATTCAGGGAACTTGATTTCGTCCTCAAAGAAGAGACAATTCAGCGGTTTAAGCATACCTAAAAGGCAACCAATAAGAGTCCAGAATAAATCTTGTTATTGGCAGCAATGTACTTGCATTGTCAAGAAGTAGGACACGGTTTCATAAAGTGAAAGATAGTCTCTTCCTTCTCTTCTCCTCAGACTCACAGCTCTCTAAGAAGTCATTCAAATTTATGCCAAAATAACCAGAATATTTCCCCAAAGAACAGTAGCTCGTGAGGATTGCCTTTGGGCAATAGATGCCCATACTATTCTAATCCATACGAGATCAACAAAGTCCAGCAATGCTACACTTATCTTCTTGTGCATTTCATTGCTTTAAAATAAACGAATTAGCCTAGCTTGACTGAGACAATTGGAATAGCTATCTGCTCTAACATGTCGGAGATAGTGAGCACCTTAATATCCCTACGTCCTGTAATCCCAATAAAAATTTCTCCAGGAAACAAGAACGAGCAACAAAAATAAGTTCGTTAAGGGCAGGATAAGTAAGTAAGGGAGTACAAGTAAATCAAGACATTTTTAAGGGAAAAATCCTGCTTTACAACAGTTAAACGAGATATTGATTCCTACTCAAAAGCACTAAAGATTTATGGACATCCAGAAATTATTAGAAATTGATGTTTTGAGTAAAATCCACACTTACTTACTTACTTAATTGATCCTTATACTACGTTCAGACAGGCACTTTAATTGAGTTAATATTCGTTTATATGTGTACAATATTTTATGTGTTCAAACACATAAATTACGCAATTTTTTTTGACAGATGGTAAACAAAACAGCTGATTTTTTCAACAACATTGTTTTTATTTTGGTCTCGAAAATTCGTTCCAAAAAAAGTTTGTGAAAAAAGTGGAAAAGAACTAAACGTTGGATAAGGTCTCAATAGTGTATAACCGGAACGCCGAGCTGTTGAGGTTAGTAGGAGCAAGGAAGGAAGAAAAATTTAGTAATTCTGAAAAATTTGCAGAACAGAAAGTCCGCTATTTTTTGTTTTATTTGTTTGTCGTTGTTGACATTTGAGTTGTCAAATATCAAATGAAAGTGTACGTACTTATGACAGCACTGTATTTAGAATTTTACTCAATATTATAACAATTTACGTATTTATTGAGCAATAATTAATTGAAATTTTATATGAAATATTGATCTCAATAATGGCGTTTATTGTGATTTACGCAATAAAAGTATCTGTCTGAACATAGTAATACAATGGGCCTTCTATAATAATATAATCGACTTCTAGCGACAGATTTTTTAATCAACTTTTTTATTTACTCTCATAGTTTTTGCCAGAAAACTGCTAAGAGGAAGTCAACGAAAAAAAATTTATTTTTTATTTGTTTTAGTTCGAGATGTCTGACCGAGAGTTTAAACCACGGACTCTTATCTAGCAAGCCAATGCACTCTCTATTATACTATGTTCAGACATGGACTTTTATTAAATCAATATTCGGTTTATTGAGAACAATATTTTTAGCGTTCAGACATATAATATAAGAAAATTTATTTGACAGCTGGTAAGCAGAACAGCTGATTGCTTCAACAACATTGCTTTTAATTTAATCGCGAAAATTAGTGCCAAACAATATTTTTTAGAAAAAATGGAAAACAATTTAACATTGGAAAAGTTATTGCTAATGATTAACCGAAACGCCGAGCTGTTGCGGTTAATAAGGACTACTTGTGACTCCAAAGTGGCTTTCCTCAGAAGGATGAGACATAAAAATTTTATAATATTGGATAGCTTGCAGAAAAAAAGCTTTTGCTTATGGCACTGTCGTTGTTTACATTTAAGTTGTCAAATATCAATAGAAAGTGTTCGGAAAAATGTTATATGCTCACTGAACGTACTTATGACAGTGTTGTATTTGAAGTTTTAATCAATATTATAACAATTTATGAATTTATTGACCAATAATTAATTGAAATTTTATATGAAATATTGAGATCAATAATGCCGTTTATTGCGATTTTCTCAATATAAGTGCATGTCTGAACATAGTATTAGACTACGGAGTAAAATCTCCATAAAATTGTCAGAATGGCTGATAACAAGCTCATGTCAGCAAGGATTGCATACAAGAAGCGAAATGGTATTGCAATGTGACTTTTAAAAGAATAGGGTGTTCTTAGAACGATTGGCCAACCATACTAGTCGCGGTAGTATAGTAGATAGTGCGTTGGCTTATTAGACTAAAGGCCCGATTTCAAACCCCAGGTCAGACATCAAAACGAAATTGTGAAAAGATATTTCTTCGGCGACTTCCTCTTAACAGATTTCTGGCAAAAACTCTCTGAGAGTTCTCAAAAATCTGTCGTTCGTTCGGAGTCGACTTTAAACTGTAGGTCCCGCCATGTATAAAATTAACGCACACAACATAAGTGGTGTGAGATGGTAGGCCGTAATCCTGAGTGAAGGGTTGCAACCGCCAATTATGAACGTATATTAGAGAAACAATTAATTGCAACACTTGAAAGAAAGAAGACATTTTATGAACTTCCATAAAAACCCTCATATTGAAATTTATTTCCTTAATTTGTATAATTATCGATAAATTTCCCATGAAATATCTACATATGTGTGTGGGGGGCGGGTGGAAGCAATAAAATGAAAACTTTTTAAATGTTTTTTTAATAGAAATTAATGACAATTGGTTTGGCTTTCATTAAAAATATTCAAAGGAAATTTTAATTTTCGATATGAATTTATAAAATCATGATGATGATGATGAAGATGACATTTGATAGTCTTAACGATCACAACAACAGATAACCCCTCGTTGTGTGTAAGTACGTATACGAGGCTTTTAACCCTTAAAACTATTGACATGACGGACGTTCATTAATTTGTTTATCAGGCTGGCAGATAGACAGACAGACGGACACAAATTGAAAATGAATTTAAAAAATAAAAGCAAAAACAAAAACAAAAGGCAGGCAATTAACAATTATTGACAACAATAAAATACAAATTATTGAACAAACGAACGAACGAACGACAACATTTTCCAGAGAAATCGAAGGCTAGCAATGGTGATGGTGTCTTGTGTTTACCAGACCAGGCCAGGCCAAAGCATTACCAAAATAAAGGGAATTTTTTTATGCCACTCCTTCTTTTTTTTGTTTGTTTGTCTTTTTAAACAAATTGGGTTTATTTTGTTTGCTTTTTAAGCAATAATTTGTTGTTGTTGTTTTTTTTCATTTTTTAATGCCAGTGTTTATGGTTAAATTGAACGTTGCAGTTGTTGTTGTTGCCATTATTATCCACAATTTTTTCGATACGAAATAAAAGCAAAACAAAACCGCAATTCATTAATTTAAAAACAACAATTTGTTTATTGTTGTTGTTGTTGTTGTCTTCCCATTTTTTTTTTTTATTTCGATCAAAAAGTCAACTGCCATCGACCGACCACACGGCTGTTGTTGTAGCAGCAGTTGTACGCTCGCTCTCCCTCCCATGGCAATATGCAGTCAACAACGAATTACGTTTTGAAATTATGGAAGACAATTATTTTTCCAAATTGAATTGCTTTCCCAATTACAAAATAAAATGAAATCGAATGAATGAATGCAAGAATGAATGTAAGAATGTATGAATGACTGGGAATGCGCCATGAAATGAAATGCAATTTAATATCGAAATACCACTGGGTACTGGAGGTACCATTGGTTGGCTTCATACGTTGTTTTTTTTTTGTGGTGGCTGCAACAAAGTTTACAAATTAATGGTTATGGGGACTCAAGCAAAATGGTTTTAAATAAGACGTGACACCATTTCCATATTTACAATTCATATTCGTGTGCTAAACACATAAATGAGAGCATATTTCGTACACCATTCCACTGAATTGTTTTTCATTTTTCGCAGAATATTTGAAATAATTTTTTAGGAAACGTTCATTAGCATATCGTTTAAGCAAAACTTGCCCGTGCTCCAACCATATTCTTCACATGCCTATCTATTACAAAATAATACAGAATAATACCCAGATGTTGCTACGATTCAACTAAAACGATTCATTCAGTTAAATGCATAGCTTCTTATCAGAGATCAGCAATGATTATTCAAAAAGACGAGTAGAATCGAATCATACTCATAATTAATACAACCAATTACGTTTGAAATTATGGAAGACAATTATTTTTCAAAATTGAATTGCTTTCCCAATTACAAAATAAAATGAAATGAAATCGAATGAATGAATGAATGTATGAATGACTGGGAATGCGCCATGAAATGAAATGCAATTTAATATTGAAATACCACTGGGTACTGGGGGTACCATTGGTTGGCTTCATTCGTTGTTTTTGTGGTGGCTGCAACAAAGTTTACAAATTAATGGTTATGGAGACTCGACTCAACTAAAACGATTCACACAGTTAAATGCATAGCTTCTTATCAGAGATCAGCAATGATTATTCAAAAAGACGAGTAGAATCGAATCATACTCATAATATCGGATACCTATGCGCATTCATCGATTCACCCGAGTAATTTCTAAACACTGTAAGAAGTATTTTTCTAAAGTTATCAATCTAAATGAGTAGGCTTATGAATCGAACCTATTTCGAATGGTATGAGTTTGATGTGAACGTTCTACGCCTTGTACTCAGAGCAACCAGTACGTTATCAACAGACGTCGGCTCAAAGAAAATATGATAATAATGTGAGTGTATATGTGAGAGAAATGTGTATAACCCAGAGGAAAATTGTTAGTAATTTTTTTCAAGTGTAACCTAATGATATTTAGATAGTGGAAAATATAGAAAAAAAGGTACAGCGCCATATCCCTAAAGGTTGCATATTTAATTTGACAAATATTCTTCCAAAATTGAAAATCATTTCTCATTGTTATAGTGAATCCTAGTGCAAATTTTCTTTGGGTGTATAACTCATATACAAAAGAATTTCAAAAAGAATCGACAAGAACTTGCTTCGTTGAAAGCTGACAAGCAACCGAATGCCTTTTTACGGTCTTTTTAATGAACATCGTTGACGTTCGTGCCCTCTGTGTGTAAAAACGCGAAGATGTGCTTCCCCAGAGGGACATTGGTGCAACGTTGTAGTGAGTGAATGAATAAATCAGAGTACATAGGTAGTTGAATTTCAATATTGTTGGCTCACTTAAATTCAAAATTTCATGAGTACTTATGAGTAGCGAAAAAACGATTCATTGCAGATCTCTGATTTGAATACAAAATGCTTCTCAGTTTCGTCTTCATTTAGACATTGCAGATATTTTAATAAGATGTTATCCTCAAAGCTTTTAGTCTGCAGCCCTTGCGTTGACCAACTTCTTCCCAAGTTTAGTGGAATTCGAATCAATATAGGGACTGAGCTTACATTTATCATCACAACGGTCCAATATTCATGCTCGGGTTAGCTTAAGTAATCAAGGCTATCACTTCGACATAACCTAGCCTTTACTCAAAACGATATTGTATATACCACAACACAGAAACCCGAAATATTTCTTTAAAAATGTTTGGTGCGCTAAATTCGTATACGGCATTATTCCATAATTTCATTTTGGGATTATTATCAGCGAGGGATTACACACATAACATATCTACATAATTGGTGATTACAACCCTTCAGATAGGATTACAACCCAACTTATCACACTACTGATGTTGGGTGAGTTAATTTTATCCATAAATGGCGGGACCTAAAGTTTAAATTTGACTCCAAATGCCAGACATTTTTGAGAAACTTTTCATGGTACAGTAATCCTTCGATTTACGTTGCCTCGATTTACTTTGTTGCGTTTTATTTTTATTATTATTAACGTTGTTTCGTTAAATTTTTTGTTCCCACTTACTTCAATTTGCGTCGTCATTCGATTTACGTAGCCTTTTTTTGGAACCCACTGGAACGTAAATCGGGGGATTACTGTAATTTTTATAGTTTCTGCCAGAAATTGGCTAAGAGGCAGTCGCCAAAGGAATATTTCTTCATGTTGTCGTTTTGATGTCTGATCTGGGGTTTAAAACGTGGCCTTACGTCTACTAAGATAACACACTACCTACTAGACTACGGCGACGTCTGCATGCCTTTAATGAAGATTTTCGCATTCAATTGCTGTTTCTAATATTAAGATGTGGACGATGACGAATCATTTTCATCAAATCTCAAACATTTGTGCTCAAAGCGATATTTAATGTGTCATTACGCAGGCGGATAAAATTTCAGGAAATGATTAATCCAGAAACTTGAAATACATTGAAATGGCAGTCAAGTACTCCTAAAGACGAAATCTGAAGTAATGAAGTTTCTTCTTCGAAGAAACTCGAAAAATCCAGGCTTACTCTATCACCATCTGTTGTCGAGATATCCTAACTTAAAGCATGGTTTTCGGCTATTACTTTGAGATTACATACATAATTGGCCATTACAACCCTTCAGTCAGGATTACGACCTAGCTTCTCACACCACTTATGATGTGTGCGTTAATTTTATACATGAGTGGCGGGACCTACAGTTTTAAAGTCGACTCCGAACGACAGATTTTTGAGTAGCTTTTCATGGCAATTTTATTTACTCTCAGAGTCTTTGCCAGAAATCTGCTGAGAGGAAGTCGCCGAAGAAATATTTTTTCGTTTTGATGTCTGACCTGGGATTCGATAAGTCCAATGACAATTTTAAATATTTTTCCATCTTCCTTATCATTTCATCCTTTTCATTACATATGGAATCCATCAATACGGCTATGTCCTGTAAGACGCAAGAACTCTAAGAAGACATGGCTACATTAATTTTATCTTTTTGTTAATATTGTGTTGCCATATTACTGAAATTGGTGGATTTAAATTGAATTTTCAAATTAAAACGAAACGATATTAAAATTCCTTAAGTAATCCTTGACAAATTTGTTAAATAAAAATGCTTTAAAGCAAAGGCCGAATGGTTATTCACAAATGCGTCACTATTTGTGACGATATTACTTGCAATAGAAATGGAAAAATAAACTTAAGGATTCACTTTTAAAGTTTAAATACAAAAAAAAAAATAAAAATACAAACTTTCTACACACTTTTAAACATTTTCTGGCGCACCAGAGAGAACGAGAGAGAAAACAAAAGAAAACGTTCTCCACAAATATATACGCAAAGAAATCATTTCGAAATATTGTTGAATTGAATGAATGAATAAAACTACACAATGTAGATGGGTTAAGCAATACAAAACAGCACTCGGGCAGGATTAAGAAAATTTATTACCAACACACACACACTCCCAAAGTTTATATATAGAACAGCAGCAGCAGCAGCAGCAGCAGCGACAGTAGCAGTAACTGCAAAGGCAGCATAGCAATCAGCAACAATACATACGAATGAAATAATTTATTTCAATAAACAATACACACACTACCACCACACACTACCGTACACACGTACTTACACATAGCCGACCACACAGTTTATTTATTTACTGCTAGCGTACCTATACATACCCAAAACAAAGCAAAGGAGAATGAAAGAAAAATTCCATAAACATGGGATTCCTGTTTTCATGTTTGCTGGCAAAGCCAGAACATCCTCTCATTGGTTTACTTAACACTCATGACGTCATAAGAATAAAAGAGACGAATAGTAGACAATGGAAAGCAAGGAAATAAATAGAAAGTATAGCTTAAAACATATGTTGTCTCTTTCTAACTTACCACTTAGTGTAGCATAAATAATGTGGCATAAGCAACTCAACAAGGGATTTTTCATTGAAATAAACTCAACTGAAGTGAAGTGAAGTGGTGTTAGTGTTGATGTTGATGTTCGTACAATAAGAAGCGTTTGTTAATGTTTAGCAACATTTCAAAGTCGATAAGACAGTGCACATTGTTATCAAACTCATACCAAAATGTTTACATAAAGTATGCTTCAGCCACTGTGTTATGCGAACATGTTTTAATAAATGTTTCCATCAATTTCAATCAACTTGTATTGGATTTTTTTATGTTTTTCAACAATTTTATTGATTTTCATTTCGTTTTTGTATTTAAATCAATTATTTTTAAATGAATTTTTTTAATAATTTTTTAATAATTCATATAAAAATAATTTATTAATAATTAAATAAATTATTAAAAACAATAACGAAATGATTATCAATAAAATTGTTGAAAAACGTTAAAAAATCCAATCAAATAATATTAAATAATTCATTTAAAAATAATTTATTAAAAAACAACAACAATTCAATTTATTTTAAATTAACATGTAATGAAATGACAATATTTTATTAGCATTCTTATGGATCTTGGACTAAAAAATTGTGATAGTTGTGGGCCTGAATAGGAGTTGGTAAAAACTTTTAAATATGCAGAGATGCCCAAGTATATTTCATGGTTTAATATTTACTTAAGGACTCAATTAATGTGTGGTAGTTAATGCCTGGCCTCACAGGTGTTATAGACTTTACAGGCTCCTAAACTGAACGTTTTCTACCTCGCTGCATGTAAAGTAAAGGAAGTAAAGGAATAAAGGCATCATTGTAAAGTAATCAAAGAGCAGCCAAAGCGCTAAAAGTTACAATAATTAATGAGAACTTACATACATGCATACATAATTGGTCATTACAATACTTCAGACAGGATTACGATTAAGCTTCTCACACCACTTATGTTGTGTGCGTTAGTTTTATACATAAAGTCGACCCCGAACGACAGACTGTTTCGCGAAACTTTTCATGGCAATTTTATTTACTCTCAGAATTTTTGCAAGAATTCTGCTGAGAGGAAGGTCGTCGAAAAAATAATTTCATATTTTCGTTTTGTTGTCTAACCTGGGGTTTGAACTCGGGCCTTCTTATGACGGCAACGTCATAATTAATAAGGACTTACAGTGATTGAAAATCTAAACAGGACATATGCGGTAATAATTCCCAGCTAGATTTCAAGCTAATATGGAAAAACAATCTGCCAAATGAATAGCCCGACTTCTGGTTCAAATATAAGATTTTAGCCAATATGATATTGTGGCTAATATCCGAAACATTTTTAATAGAACTATTTTTAGAATGGCAAATTCTAGCCTTTGATACCATCAGGTGGACTGATGTATTGAAAGCATTACGATGAAAAAAGATTTCCCCCAAAATGATTCGAATCATGACAGCTGTGAACTCAAAGTTCTTTGCAAAGAGAGTATGTCTTAGGCAAGAATATCTTATCAACGCTGGAAAATAAAATGGTGGTCTTTATCACCACAACAATCTGATATTCATAGTTTGGACGATGCTCAGAGTCAAGCAAAGGTACAAAGAGGATTTACATTTACAATTCGAGAATTTTAATTGTAATAAAATCTCATTTAAAGCCTTTAACAAGCAAATAAAGCTAGAAATAACATGAAAAGCCTGGGGAGTTTAGCAAGTTTGTAGTTCTTGAAATAAATATCAAAGCGAATCAAAGTCATGGGGACAAGTAATAATCACTGATCACAATGAACATTATGCAATAAGGGTAACCTATCAGCGTACATATAAAGCCACCGTAGACGTATAGACAGATACAAACAGTTGCTCAGCAAATCGAAAGCAGCAATTAGTAAAGAGGAGGTCACGAATAACCAAATAACTAAAACGTGAGAGATAATGCGTTCGTCAATAAGTTTCTCTTAGTTTGACGCAGGACTACTGAATCATTATCAGGGAAGTGAATTAAAAAACATAGAAAATGTAGGCGGATCATCAAACTGAAGTGTCTTAGTATAATAACTATTGATCTAAAGTAGAATTCTCAGACGCAAATGCTTTCGTCGGAAAAAGGGTAGTAGCAGTGCTTATGATGGTCGTTTTGACTGCAAGTATTACAATCCAAGATCTTCTTGTCGCTAGTCGCTGAGGAAGGTAAGAATTTGATTGATTGATTTTAATTTTATTCAATGGTTGCCTGTACATTGGAGACAGCTTCTTCTTACGAACTGTTCCTAAGGCCACATTCCCAAGAAATCGATGTATGAAAAATATTTATAAAACTGTGAGTGTAAATAAAAGTTCTATGAAATATTTTTCAAAAATCTATCACACAATGCAAGTTTCCTCTCAGCAGATTTCTGGCAAAAGCTCTGAGAATTATCAAAAAATCAGTGGTTTGAAGTCGACTTTACGCTGTAGGTCACTGCGCTCGTGTATACAATGAACGCACATAACATAAGTG
>CM025789.1:6035391-6077137 GCA_014635995.1 Sarcophaga peregrina
TCGAATCCACAATCGCTCTCTGAGCTGAAGTAAGAATTATACATACTAAAATATTATATCCTTTACAGATTTCAGGAATATTACAGGGCGAACAAATACCTACTGAATGTGTCGATGGAAAACCTGCCCCACAGAAAGGTAGCTATCAAAAGTTAGTAGGTAGGCAAATTAATGTCGGTTTGGCGCAGTCTTCATTCAGCGAAGTGCTTTTAGAAGAATTTATCACATTTGAAAGAGTTGTATGTCCTCAGTAGATTGTGTGGCCGTCTTACTGAGGAAAAGAAAGAGATTGTAAATTGGTTTTACACAAAATACAAAATTTTAGGTGTTGTGGGTTGTATAGACGGCACACAAGTACGACGATTCGCATCGTCAAAGAACCAACCGATGAAATATATACAACCGGAAAGATTACAACAGTCTTAATGTTGCGATTGTAAGCATATGATTTATATATGTTTAATAAATTCCTTTTTATATTTTATAATTCATTGCTACATTGCTTCCACCATACAATTAATCTGCTCCTTATTTACATTTGCGTTCCTTAAATAAAACAAAAAATCAACATCAAAACAATTATAACTTCCATGTTCCCTTCTTGTTCCCATTGGCAGGTGTTGGGAATTAATTCTACAAAATAATTTTGGGAATAAACATTGGCGATGCCAAATTTTTTTATGTTTGTGAATTCACTCCCAAAAGCATTTTTTGGGAACGATTCACAATAGAAAATGACGATTTTGGGAATTTTTTTATGGGAATAGTTGTTTGCGATAGGGGTGATTGTGATAGTTATTGTTGTATTCTTGTTACAAGTTCGAACAGTGGCAAAAAAGTAGTGCAGATAATAAAGAGTGTCAAGGAATTGATTTTTCTTGGTTCCGACGATACCACAAAAATGATATCAGTCCGGAGACAAGAGGAAATTGAGTAAGCACGGATGCAGCAGCCTGAGAAATTTTTGGTCCAATGCGAGTTGACGATGACTTCTGTATCCGATACAACTGTGAGCTGTATGAGCTCCTCAACGACATAAACGTTCTGCATCGTAATAACATCCATGGAGGAGAATACTCCGGCGAGACGGGTAATTGATGTGGGAATCTGCGGAAGTCGGCGAAGAGAACGACTTGTTTGAGTTGGGAGGACCAAATCGAGGAAGCCCTGTCATTGATTGGTGTGACCAACTAGCGTAGGCTCGCAGGAAGCAAAGGCTCTTGGAACGATGTTTTGAGCCAGGCCGACATCCGTTAATCGATTGTTAAGTAAGTAATAAAGTCATTGTTTGTGTCCAATTAATACGCCGCTGCATTTAACGTTGTTGTAAATCTTGGTAATAAAATGTTGTCGAAAGTCCAGTTTCGAGGAATTTTTTCATTTACGAGGGAAAATATATGCGATTTAATTTGTTTATGATGCTCATTTATTGTATTTAGAAAGGAAATTTTAATTAGAAATTGTCAATACCTGCATACAGACATACATTTACATAAAGATTACATAGACATACATCTGCAGTTTACATGGTCTTTCTTTTTGTAGATAAAACAGTACAAGCACTTTTTCGTTTCCCAACACTTACAAAAATATGTTGCTTGCTTTTGATACTATAAATTACAAGAACAAGAAAAAACCGACACAACAATAAAATCAAAACGGTACTTCATTTCCACCTAAGCAAAGCGTAGCTTATTTTAATTACGATTATATTGTGAAATAAATCCTAAAGCAACCATTCGACACGAATACGAACACATACACATACACACATTCATATACAAATACGAGGGAATATGATCTCTTCATAGTAATTCTTTACTTGAACAATGACCTTCAGCATAATGACCTGTAAGCCTTAATTGTTTTACTATAACAGGCCATATGCTAACACAGATTGTAAGTTTGTGACATTGGGAGGACAGAGTACACCTATTTTATACTCTTTTTTTATTCTCTCATTCGTATTTAAACGAGGCATTAACAATTCATTGGAATTGGAATATTCTATGCTCTCCCCTATGTTTCTATTAAAGTTGTGTGTAATTTTAAAACAAATTTGATTCTATTCAAGGATATATTAAAAACATTGTTGCCTATATTAGGGAGCTAATAAAGATAGCAATATAATGTAACCCACAAACATTATGGTAAAGATGTGTGAATGATTAAAAAATTATTGATAAGATTAGATTTTAAGATTTTAATGAAAGAATTTAATAACAATAAGCCGCTAATGTGCCACAAACTCAGTATTATACGTACAAAATTGATCCATTACAATCCTTCAGTCAAGACTGCGACCTAGCTTCTTACACCACTAATGCTGTGTGTGTTAGTTTGATTGTCGCCACTTTACACTTTAAAGCCGATTCCGAACGACAGATTTTGTGAAACTTTTCATGGCAATTTTATTTACTCTCCGAGAGTTTTTGCCAGAGATCTGCTAAGAAGAAAAATTTTTTCAAATTTTCGTTTTCGTTCACTGCCTTGCTAAAGGGTCCGCCAAATTACTTTTTTCTTTGAAAATGCTTTAAAAAAAACTACTGAATATTTTCTTAAATAATAACACAGGATAACAATCTAGCTTCTCACACCACTTTATTGTGTGCCTTATTTTATATAGTAAGACCCCGCTTAACGCTGTCTTAGTATTAACGCGGTTGCAAATGAAACAGAACTACTGAATATTCTTAAAATCTCTTTCTTTATTTGAAAGTACAATCCTTCCGGTTAATAATGAAAAAATAATTTCTTTCAATGGCTGCCTCGGCTGGCCATGCAGTAGCAACATACACAATTGATCATTACAACCCTTCAGTCAGGATTACGACCTAGCTTCTCACACCACTAATGTTGTGTGCGTTAATTTTATACATGAGTGGCGGACCTACAGTTAAAGTCGACTCCGAACGACAGATTTTGAGAAGCTTTTCATGGCAATTTTTACTCTCAGAGTCTTTGCCAGAATCTGCTGAGAGGAAGTCGTCAAGAAGAAATATTTTTTTCGTTTTGATGTCTGCCCTAGGATTCGAACCCGGGTCTTTTGTCTAATAAGCCAACACACTACCCCACTAGACCACGGCGGACTGCAGTAGCCTACACGATCGGTCAATTTTTAAGCACATTATCGATTGTGTGCAGTTGTATCACCAATGGCTTCACGAATAATGCCTTTAAAGCGTCATTGTCTCTGGCTTGTCGGCATAACACTTATCTTTGACGGCACCCCACAAATAATAGTCCAACGGTGTCAAATCCGTGCCTTGAGTGACCAAACGACCTCAGCTCTGCGGCTGATAATCGCCAAACATCGAGTGTAGCTTCGGCTGTGTGGCACGTAGCGTCGTCCTGTTGAAACCAAGTGTTCCCAATATCCTCCTCTTCAATTTTTGTGAACAAAAATTCATTCAACATGGCCCGATAACGATCGGAATTGACTGTAATGGCCACTACTCCTTGCTCATTTTCGAAGTAAAATGGCCCAATTATGCCTCTGGCATAAAATTCGCACCAACAGTGATTCGTTTTGAATGCGCCGGCTTTTCAATGTATGCATGCGTGTTTCTGTGCCCCAAATGCAACAATTTTGCTTGTTTACATACTCGCCAAGATCAAAATGAGTTTTATCTGAAAGATGATTTTTTTTGCCAAAAATTGGCATCTTCTGTCAATCGCAGGCCCACTTAGCGAAGCGAAAACGCATTGGATGGTCAATAATTCAAGCGTATACACAACCATATTCGTTCAGCGGAAGGATAAACTATTATCTGTCAAATCATACATACATACATACATAATTGGCCATTACAACCCTTCAGTCAGGATTACAACCTAGCTTCTCACACCACTTATGTTGTGTGCGTTAATTTTATACATGAGTGGCGGGACCTACAGTTTTAAAGTCGACTCCGAACGACAGATTTTTGAGAAGCTTTTCATGGCAATTTTTACTCTCAGAGTCTTTGCCAGAAATCTGCTGAGAGGAAGTCGCCGAAGAAATATTTCCGTCTTGATGTCTGACCTGGGATTCGAACCCGGGCCTTTTGTCTAATAAGCCACACACTACTACCCACTAGACCACGGCGACTTGAAAAAAAAACGTTAGTTGGCGCACCGATGATACGGCATACTGCAGTATCATAGTTAGAGTCCTATAAGCATAGAGACATTTTGCTTATAGGTAGCGTAAATATTCTAAAGTCAGATTCTTTTAATTTAAAACATGAGGATTCAAAATTCGTCATTCATGCCTACAGTTCAGCAAACCTAGATAGCCGCCTTCCTTTGAGATTACCAAGATAACGTGTAATAGCTTCTAAATATTGGGCGACAAAAACAGAATCCCATTGGATTTTTTTATTTCTCATATCAATTAACGAAGACTTTTTGCTGTCATTCAAAATGTTTATTGACTTCATAAGTGTATTTAAAGGACATTTTCATTCTCCATATTGTGTCGTACGCTCTTGTATTGCAAAAGTCCTTTATTCATGCATAATATGTATGTATGTATGTAGGTATGTTTGTATATAACATGGAAGACTTTATTTGATTAGATTAATTGGATTTGAGTTTGTGGTTGTCAATAACCGTATACAACGCTCTCGTCTCTCTCTCTCTCTCTCTCTCTCTCTCTCTCTCTCTCTCTCTCTCTATTATTTAGTTGGAAAAATAAAATCCCATTGACTTAAATCCGTTAAGAATATGATGATGATGACGATAATGATGCGATAGTAATAGTGTTGGTGATAATGAAATGAATTTAAAGAGAAATACAGATGTACACACTACACACAACACATACACGCATACACCACACACGCAAGGAAGAAGCCTTTCCTGTCAGTCACTAGTGATATGCGATGACATTTTTTTTTTACTTGCCAATTGGCAAACCATTAAACCATTAAACCCACTTAAAATCCTTAAAACGAACGATAACGTTTAGAATGTTTCCGTTAAAAAAAAAAAGGAATAACAAATGTTGACATGATGAACAAATTTTAAATAGTTTACTTAGGAAAGAATTTTTCTCATTAAAAAATTGTTTTTCTTTTTTTTTTGTTTGTTTTTAACATTTGGTTTCTGTGGTAAAAATAAAAGCGGAAGAGAGATTCACTATGATTCTTATTAATTTCTAATAACTTTGGCTTTAGACTGCGTATTCTAATGGCATTGAAATTGTGTTAATTAAGAGAAGAGAAAATAATCTAAATAATTATTGTACACTGAGAGTAATTATCAAGAATATTATATTCAAAGACAATTTTGTTAGAGGTCTTGAGGATAAAAGACTATTTCTAAAATTCTTTAATTTTTCATTTTTCGTAGACTATGCAGTAGTCCTCTGAAACTCTAGAGAGGATAATATAATAGAAAAATTAGGTGGCTTCAAATTTTCAGAAAGAGTACACTGAAACTGTTGAAATAATCGGTACTTTTTGTTATTTTTATTTCCATTGATTACACAGTTGCGACAGTGAAAATACACTCGAGTAATTCATAGCCGCCGTGGTCTGTAGGTAGTGTGTTGGCTTATTAGACAAAAGGCCCGAGTTCGAATCCCAGGTCATACATCAAAACGAAAAATATTTCTTCGGCGACTTCCTCTCAGCAGATTTCTGGCAAAGACTCTGAGAGTAAAAATTGCCTGCCATGAAAAGCTTCTCAATCTGTCGTTCGGAGTCGACTTTAAACTGTAGGTCCCGCCACTCATGTATAAAATTAACGCACACAACATAAGTGTGTGAGAAGCTAGGTCGTAACCTGACTGAAGGGTTGTAATGGCCAATTATGTATGTCTACATAGTCTACGTTGTTCAGTTAGTTAAGTAGAACTTAAAAATCCTTTTTTTATATTTCCGAACCCTTCAAACTTGTTTTATTTGATAAAAACTGTTTTTTTTTGTCTTTACGTAGAATTTTTGGATTATTTAAACATTTTTTGATCCGATTTTAAATTTTAATTCATGTTGGAAAGGGGAGAAATGGACCTTTAAAACGGTATACCTATATCTATATTCGACTTAATATGCTATGAATTTTGATAAGAAAACTTATAAGTTAGAATTTTTTTCACATTTTTTTCAAGTTGTGTCCGTAAACTTTAATAAAAAAAAAAAATATGAAATAAGTGATGACATTCTAAAGTCTGTCCTCTTGTGAAGAGATTTGATCAAATCGGATCGGAAATTGTCTTTTTAAACAGCTCACGCACGTTTCGTGTGAAACATATTCATTTGGTCTAAAAATTAAACCAAATCGTCTTACAATGACCAACGCTTGCAAATCATTGATTTTATTATCAAAATGCGTGCTCTGTTAAGGAAGTTCACACTCGCGCGCTTCTTCTATTTTATGGTCAGTTTAATCGACCCATGTGAACGGCTATTCGGACTATTGGACTAAATTTCGCACACCAATTCACATTAAACACCAAAAAACGCTTACGAGTTGGAACTGAAGAAAATATCAGAGCTCTATCGGCCAGTGTTAATGATGGCAATTATCGATTCGTCCCCGATTCGCTGCAATTGGGCTCTGTTTACTCAACAACGTGGAAATTTTTTGCGGAAGGATTTAGGTGTGAAGCCTTTCAAAGACTTGCATGACTGTGTGTTTCAACAAGACGGTAGCACATGCCAATATGCACGCCTAACATGGACTTTTGAGAGGCGATTTCAGTGAACATTTTTATTTCAAATTGGCGCCTAGAATCGTGCGATTTAACGCCTTTAGACTTTTTTTGTGGGGCTATGTTAAAGCTCATGTCTATACAGATAAGCCCGCTTCAATTGACGCATTGGAAGACAACATTGAAGCATTTATTCGTGAGATACTGGCCGAAATGTTGGGAAGAGTATGCCAAAATTGGACTAAGCGGATGGATCATTTGAGGCCCAGTCGCGGTCAACATTTGCATGATATAATCTTCAAACATTAAATTATATGGAGCGTACTATCGATTCAAATAAAGTTTCATGCATTTTTCTGTATTTTATGTGTTTTTTTTTTTTTGAAAAATTTTCCTATATCTCTTTAAAAAAATCACCCATTATATGCCATCCATCAATAGAACTTTAGTTCAAAAATTTCAGAATTTTTGATGGATCTTGATTGTTTATTACAAAATGTGCTAATTTTACGTTTGAGCGATCACCAGAAGTTGACTAATGTTTGGGCAAAGGGAAAATAATAATATTTGGAAAAAACACAAACATTAGCCGACTTCAGATATAGGTATACCATCCACTCTCCTGCTCCCCTTTACAACAAGATTTAAAATTTGCAATCGGATCAGAATGTTTGAGTAATCAAGAAATTTTTACGTGAGGTAAAAAAACAGTTTTTATCAAATAAAAAAGTTGGAGGGCTGAAGAAATATAAAAAAAAATATTTTTGAAATGTACTCAACAAAACTCGCAACCCTTACTATGCCATTACATACATAACATAATTGGCCATTACAACCCTTCAGTCAGGATTACGACCTAGCTTCTCACACCACTTATGTTGTGTGCGTTAATTTTATTTATGATTAAAGGGACCTGCAGTTTAAAGTCGACTCCAACGACAGATTTTTGAGAAGCTTTTCATGGCAATTTTTACTCTCAGAGTCTTTGCTAGAAATCTGCTGAGAGGAAGTCGCCGAAGAAAATTTTTCGTTTTGATGTCTGACCTGGGATTCGAACCCGGGCCTTTTGTCTAATAAGCCAACACACTACCCCCTAGACCACGGCGACTACTACTATGCTATTAGCGGGTGTATTAAATTTTTATTATTTTGTCGCATAGTGTTTATTTCTCTCAGTGCATTAGAAAAATGTGGCATAAAATTTCTTTTCTTTTGCCTTTAGTATCAGTCCTGGTAATCAATGGAGAATAAAATTGTATTTTATTTGCTATTGTCGTCCAATAACGACAAAACAATTAAATGAAAGCCTTTTATTTCGTTACGAATACCGAGGCTTATCGAACCACACAATACATAACCAAACAAATAGTGAATGGCAAAGAAATATACCCGAAAGGAAATTTTTATGAATGAAAAGAACAATGACACAAAAGAATGAATGAATGGTGTTTTAAAGAGGGTCGTAAAGTATGCTCTATTGCTGTTAACCCTCTACAGGCGAAGGACTCTTAGACAAGTAAGAGAACATAAAAAAAACAAAACAAAAATATTTAAAAATATTCTACGCAAGGAAAACAAATAAAAAATGAATGATTGAGTGGCATACAAGGAGATTTAAACGTTTGCACTTGTTTACCTCTTTCCCTCATTCATTTATTTGCTCTCTTAACCATACGATAGTCAATGTAAATAATAAGAGGGATTTATTACGAATATGAACAGCTGTTGGTGCCACTTGATTTAATGAGGCATAATATTTAATAGTATTTGTGTTGTTATCTTTACCGTTATAATATTTTCACTCTTCACCACCCTGAGTATTAATTAATAATAGCAGAGAGGATTTTTAACATCCATCAATCTCTCTCTTTGCTGGTCTTCTTCTTTTTTTATTTCTATTAATAATTTCTAAGTATTGGTCAGACTACTGTAGCCTTGAAGCAGTACCGTTTTTTTGGTTGGCCAAATAAAATATTTTTTATTGTTTTGTTTTTTCTCTGTTCTTGTTCTTCTTTTTTGTTAAGTCAATACAGACATTACAACATCAGAGACATTAAATTAGACAGCAGAGACGATAAAAAGTAAATCAAGGTCAGTAATTAAGATTTAAAGCAGTCAAATGAGATGAGAGATGTATTGTCAATAAAACCCAAACTCTTTGGGAAAAGGTGAAATAACAAAGAGATAAGGACAGGCATAAATACTTTTTAAGTTAGTGTAGTAAAAATTTTAATTGCGATAATAAAATAAAAGCAACTGAAGGTACAATTTCCAACGAATACTAAGGTAAAGATTATAAAAGAATTAATTGATGAATTAATAAAAACAACAAAAATTCAGTGTGTCAAATATTATTGACAGTTTACCCCCTTTTTTTCTATAAAAAAAAGCGAGAGGGAGAGAAAAAGAGTAAAAAAGAAAGGGCTAATGCCTTGAGAGTCTTACTTACTAATTCACCAAGGTTAGTGGAGAAGCCTCTTAAATCTGGCATCTTACTCCACAATCGCAGAGGCTCAGAATGTACACCCACGTTTTCAAAAAAAATTGCCGAAAAATGAAATGAAAAATGAGTAACAGAGTTTTGAAAATGAATTAACAAACGTAAAAGTTGCTAAGTCGTTTCTAATTATAAGCCACCACTGTACCTTGCTTATCAGGAAGCTTATAGGACAGGCTTAGGCTATCTTTGAAATGAATTTTTCAAAGTTCTAGCCTATTGTGTAATACTACCAAGCAGATTAACTACATACCCTGACCGTGAAATCCAAAGTCAGGATGTGTATGTCCAAGTAGACAACCTTAAAATCCTAGCCACCTCCAATACCCGCTGTAATAATTTCAAAAAGTGCCTTTATAGTTAGATTTTTCACTCCACCTCCTTCCAAAGTAGTTCTACAATCCTCCCCAATGAAACTTGGGTGTGTAAAGAGATGTTTAAAAATATTCTTTAATTTATAAAATTTCTATATTTGCCCCGTACAAGTACAAGGCATAGTCACTTTTTTCTTTTAAATTAAATATTATAATAACGACACTTTATTGTTTAAAATAAAATTTTACATAAATTTGTGTGTGTGTGTGTGTTGTTTAGAAATTTATTAAAAATTTTATCCTGATTTTTTTTTTCTTTTGAATTCGAAAAGAAAAGAACCGGATTCTTTAAAGATGTTAATCGGACACAACAGCATCGTGTTCGCTGCTGTTTTAATGAACAGGTGTTGCCAAAAATACATTTTTTTTCCTTGAATTGAAACATCTGAGAATAACAACGTTTGTTGTGTTAAAGCCAATAAAAAAAAAACACGAAACCGGTTAAATTAAAATAAAATTTCCGGTAAATGTTTATGGTATTAACAAAAATAAATAAAAAAAAAAGAAAAACGAAGTAATGCATTAAATATTGAAATTAAGGAAATAAGGTCTGGCTGTGGGCTAATAAAAGTCACAAGATTTTATTATTATTGAAATTTCTTATAAAGAAATAAGATAAAAGGGGGGAATACCCCGTTTGAAATGGGGACGTATTCTTGGTAGAAGACATTCTAAGTAATTATGTACATACGTATTAATAAGCTATACAATGCATCAATCATTTTAAGAATTAAGAAATTTCCAGTCAAGTTGAAAGTACTTGGCGTTTGTAATAAAAGATTTCAAGAGTTTTTTAACCTCAGACAATGACCCTGAAAATATTTTTGATCAAGTTCTGTTCTAAATATAAAGAGTTTGTAAACGTTTTTCTTACAATTTAAATTTTAATAAATAATTTATTCTTTTATGGTTTTCATTAAGCAACAATACCACAGTCAGTCAATTATTTAACAATTTTGTGGCTCTACTTTTGTTTGGAAACATTAACTTGTATGTACTTATATTTGATTATTTTTATTCATCCGGGGAGTATAGAGTTAAACAAGATTTTCTGTGTAAACACTACTTAATTTCGTTCTAGTGCTATTGTGTATTCAGCAGCTCTTTCACCAATTGGTTTTTCCCTGTCCGGCTAATACAGTAGTACCCACTCAAAAGTCTTCTCTGAGCTAACATCCTAGCCTCTGCTAATCTAGTTCTAATTTCTTTATTAGTTATTCCAACTTTATTTGAGCTTAAAAACTTGCAAAGTTGACGAATGTGATTATAATTATAATCACACCGTTTCAATATACACTGAGCGCCAAAAATGCGTAAACACCACTGAAATAATTAATTTTCTTAGGACAGGTAGAAAAGTAAATGAGAATAGTCGAATAAATTTCCAAAAATAAAATCGTTTATTTATCTAATATATAAAATTCTCGTGTCACGGTGTTGGTGGATAAACTCCTCCGAAATGGATCGACCGATTTTCATGAAATTTTGTGTGCATTTGGTCATATCATATCCCTAAATGTCAGGAGGGCATGGAAAATCGTTAAAATTGAATAATTAGGTACATATTGATCGTACACGAATAAAATTTGATCGTAGAGTAAATATCGACAAACCCACCCAAAAATGGGCGTGACTACCCTCCCCCGTCAAGCAATACCTATAACTCTTAAACTACTGAACCGATTTTAACCATTCTTTTTTTGTTCGAGAGCTTATCATGTTTAAAAAGACTCGATATAGTAAAAGTAGGCGTGGCAAACCTTTAAAGTTGAATATTTAGGAACATAGTAATCGTAGACGAATGCAATTTGGTGGGTAAGGTCGTAGAGTCGATATCGTCAATCCCACCAAAAATGGGCGTGGCAATCCTCTCCCTTTAAGAGATAATTATAAGTCGTCTAATTCGATGGTTTATAACTACATATGAATGTATGTACATATGTAACATGTATGTTTGTTAGTTTTTGTTTTGGAATGATTACACCGATTTTTTTTTTGAAAATGCTTTAAAAAAAGCTATTGAATATTTTCTCAAATTTCTTTTATTTATTTGAATGTACAATCCTCCCGGTTAATGGCTTCTCAAATATTGTCCTTTAAAGCGTCAATTATCTCTGGCTTGTCGGCGTGACACTTATCTTTGACGGCACCCCACAAAAATAGTCCAACGGAGTCAAATCGTAGCTCTGAGGTGGCTTAAACGACATCAGCTCTGCGGCTGATAATGCGATCTTCAAAAACGGGGCGGAAAACATCGAGTGTAGCTTCGGCTGTATGGCACGTAGCGCCGTTCTGTTGAAACCAGATGTCAATATCCTCCTCTTCAATTTTTGTGAACAATAATTCGTGCAATATGGCCTGATAACGATGGAGATTGACTGTAACGGCCACTCCTTGCTCATTTTCGAAGAAAATGGCTTAATTATGCCTCTGGCCCAAAATCCGCACCAAACAGTGACTCGTTTTGGGTGCGTCGGCGGCTTTCCAATGTATGCGTGCGTGTTTTCTGTGCCCCAAATTCGACAATTTTGCTTGTTTACATACCCGCCAAGATCGAAATCAGCTTCATTTGAAAAATGATGATTTTTTTTTGAAAAATCGGCATCTTCTGTAATCGCAGGCCCACTTCGTGAAGCGAAAACGCGTATACACACCATATTATTCGTTCAGCAGAAGGATAAAACTAATTATCTATCAAATCAGACAAGAGCTAAGTGTTACCATTCACGAAATAAGCACTAGCTGAAAAAGAACGTTAGATGGCAGACCTGATACATTTCCATGGTGTTTTTATTTTGCAGGGGAAGTTTTTTTTAATTGTTTACGTTACATTTGCCGTCCCAATAATAATAATAAAATTGAATAGAATTTTCCATTTGAACATCTGGTGCTGATGCTGATGCTGGTGCATTATAATTCCATTTAATTTTTGTTTTGTTTTTATTTCTTTTTCATTTTCATGTGAAATTAAATTAAAGATTGAAAACTCAAAATCATATATATTATTTCTAAAGTACTTTTTTTTGTCGGTTGCAAATATCTCCCATGCCACCGCATCAAATTTAATGAATGATTTCTCATTTTAAAGCTTATGTCTAACACTAATCTAGAAAAATAATTAGAAATTGAAAAATTAATATTTTCATTGATAAAAATTATATTTTATATAGAACTGCATAATAATACAGTTGTCATTGTGATTATATGTTTTTGTTCAAGTGTGCTAATAGTAATGCAGTTCTACATAGTATAGTATGTATTTACACCCATTTTGGCAATACCGCTTTTTACTATAATGGCGTTTATTACTAAGTCAGTTATATATAATATGCATATTAAGCTGTAAAAAAGTTGGCAATACTTTGCAGTAGTTGTTAGATCAAGTGCGATAAACAGGGTCGCTTAATTGTAATGCTATTCCACATAATAATATATAAAGTTGTAAAAGGCATTTTGGTAATGTCGTTATTGTCATGGCATTGTTTGTTTTATGAAGTGTAGTAATACGGTGTCTTTTAATATATGCATATATATAGTGTCAGCTGATATTTAACAGTTAAAAGGTTTTAAGAAAAATAAGAATAAAAATAACGTGCAACGTAAGAATATAAATAACGTGCATTTGAAAAGACAAATGCAATTATAATGTTAATCAGAAATCTTAATGCTAAATAGGGGTTAATAAATGGTACCAGGCTAATCGTAACAAACTTGGGAGAGCACATCATATCAGCAAAAATTATTCATACCGATAAAACTGTACTCATACCCCGAATCAACCTTACACCTTCTGATCTAACTGTGCCTTTCCAAATGACATGAAAACAATTCCCTGTGAAAGTTGCTTTTGCTGTGACGATAAACAAAGCACAAGGTCAAACTCTTCAAAAGCTAGGATTGTATTTACCAGAACCGGTCTTTTCATATGGGCAGTTATACGTGGCTTTTTCTCGAGTGCGTACGTTTAAAGATATTTTAGTTTGTATTAAGGATTCGTACGGGCAAAAAGTTAGCGATGATCATGTCATTACCTCTAACATTGTATTCAAAGAAGTATTATAAAAGCATTTAAACATATCGCTCCTTTATTGCAACATAGTCAGATCTCAAGAAATTAAAAATTTATAGTTACTTAAGCAAAACTGCTCTTTTACACTTTCTGTATATGTTGGAAAAAAATCAGTTTTATTATATCCCAAGCTGAACCGAAATTATGGCAAAAAGTGTTTGCGGTAATTAGATCATAGGACTTATGTCTTGAAAACTTAAATCGCATTTTGCCAAGTTCAAGTTTTTTTGAGATATGACTATGTAGCAATAAAGGAGCAATATGTATTTATGTATGTAAATATGTATGATACATATATTATGATTTCTAATATTTTTATACTTTTAATAAAATTTCTATTAATTATTTTCATTTTATGTTACAAAAATGACAACTAACGGTGCGAAATATTCGCACGGGTCATCTAGTCCATTTGTAATCATTGAAATGTTTAATTGGCCAAATGGCCAATAATACATAAGTCATCTAGCCAAACTGCCACTCTGTATTCAAACATAAAGATTTTAAATGTAAATCTCTAAAACAAGAGCTGGGAGTAGTGATATTATATTGTATTATTATTTGTAAAGCAAATATTCTACTCATCGTCCATCGTTCATCATTCATTTTTCATTTTTAATTACATTTTCTGGGTTCTTCTGTTGATTTCCTTGGAAATCTTGTTTAGATTTCCTTGGAAATCTTGGATACATTTCTTATTGCGTTTGTCTTATGGTGCGAGAGCTTATTTAATATACGTTTCGCGAATATTTTCTAGTTGGTTTTGATTAATGAAATTAATCCATAATGTGCGCCATATGCACAACGCATTCCCAGCAATATTCTTTCGTTGAAAAGTAACAACATCATCAACAACATTAATGTTACACAGAACAACTTTATAAGCATCATTGGCAACAGCATCAGCACTAACAACAAAAGAAACTCATCGTCATCATCATGGTGTTGCTTTAAGAAGTTTTGATTTCCTTTTTTTTTTTATGTTTTTGCAATTTTTTTTACTGTGACATAGTCGAGGTATTTTAATGAAGATAAGAAATATAAAGAGTTGGGAAAATGTTTTATAATAACATGATCTGGGAAATGGTGTTGGAGTGTAATTTAATGTACGTAACACTCCTAAAAGGGACAACATATTCCTTTAAATATTTCTATTTTATACCCTTTACACCATCAGTCGCCATGTGTTGCGGAATAACATCACGTCTGTCAGAAACTTTGCTCAAACCTAATTTAAGAATTTTCAGCTGATCAAACAAGCTCTCGTTTGACAGTTGAAAACGTTTTCTTTTCGGCTATTGGCTGATCACAAAAATTAATGGGAAAGAATCAACGAAATCGAATTGTGTACACACAAGCCATGCAGTTAATGGCTGATTTACATACATAATTGGTCATTACAACCCTACATACATACATAATTGGCCATTACAAACCCTTCAGTCTGGATTACGACCTAGCTTCTCACACCACTTATGTTGTGTGCGTTAATTTTATACATGAGTGGCGGGACCTACAGTTTAAAGTCGACTCCGAACGACAGATTTTGAGAAGCTTTTCATGGCAGATTTTTACTCTCAGAGTCTTTGCCAGAAATCTGCTGAGAGGAAGTCGCCGAAGAAATATTTTTCGTTTTTTTGATGTCTGACCTGGGATTCGAACCCGGGCCTTTGTCTAATAAGCCAACACACTACCCACTAGACCACGGCGACTTCAACCTACAACCCTACAGTCAGGATTATTAACTTAGCTTCTCACACCACTTATCTTTAGTACGTTAATTTTATTACCTGAGTGGCGGGACCTAAGCCAACACACTACCTTTAGATTACGGCGACTTCAAGGATGACTGATTTACTGCCAGTAAATTCCCTTATGCACGCTTTGATTTTTACGCTTTTGTAGGCTTTATGAAGGGTACATTTGGTTAGAAGACTTGATCTTTCAACTTGATTGTCTATGATGAGGAAGGTAGGTACGTAGAAGAGGCTGTCTCCTCGATGAAGTCATGAGCGGACACATTTAGGCTGAACACAGGGTCCATTGTGATACCACAGTTTCACATTCTCACCTAGTCTCGGAACCACTCGGAGCTTTCGATGTAGCAGCTCAAATTCTCAATATCCATGCATGACAGTTCATCCAGATCCTCAATTTAGTAGCACCCCTCCAACCAAGATCCGGGTATGTACACAGTAGATGAAGAACAATCTCCAAGACCAATACGCCTTGCATGCGCTTCTGTTGTACAATGCCCCGTAATAACCCCGGTAACAGTGCTGAGCTTACTTCTTTGAAGTTTAAGCATGGCCGCCGAGCTCCACTTAACCACCTTTGGCCAGATTTTCAGCACCGTTCTGCCAATGTCTGAAACTGTCCATCTACTGTGATACCACAGTTTCACATTCTGAGCTAGTCTAGGAACTATTCGGAGCTTCCGATGAACCGGTTCAGACAGCCAGTATCAATGCATGATAGATCATCTAGATCCTCCATGAAGTAAGCATATCGATTCACCGCCTCGTTAAGATATTGGCGACAATCATATACCGTCCTGGAATTCATTAGATTAGAAACCAATGCCCTAATAGCCGCTTGGCTATCGAAAAGTATGGTGATTTTCCGCCTATGAACATATTTGTCCACAATAATTTTCACCGCAGCCTGAATTGGCGACACTTGAGGAAACAATAATAAAAAATATTTCAGTAAAGACAGGCAAAAAATTGAGTACAATTAGGAAAAGCCATAGTTGTTTCTAGGCAACGGCATATGGCAACCCTATTATTCTAGAACCCTGAGGAGCAGGCGATTTTTTTATTCTCAAACCATTGTTTCTCTCTACGAACATATTTTCTTTATATATCTGAACAAGATATTTCTACTTTTAGTGCCTAATTTTGTTTTTAGGAGATGTTTTTGAATTTGAATTGGTGTGTTGGCTTATTAGACGTAAGGCCATGGTTCAAACACCAGGCCAGATATCTCGAACAAAATGAAATATGAAAAAAATTATTTCTTCGGCAATTTGGTCTCAGTTTTGTCGTGAACGTATTCTCCAAAATCTAACATACGAAGTCGACTTTAAATTGCAGATCTCGCCACTCATGGATAAAGTTAGGTTAGGTTAGGTTAGAGGACGTGTACTTGTCAGTTAAGACAAGTACAGTGCCTGGAGGTCGAAATTGAGCCATTGTAAAACGTCCTTAGAGAGGGAAGGAAATAAAGGGAATAGGATGAAAGAAAGGCATGTAGGTAAGGGGGGTATGGATAAAGTTAACACACACAGAATTGTGAGAAACTAGGTCGTAATCCAAACTAGTTTTGATTTCGAAAATATTTTACAAACTTTAACACGTTGACGCCGGACTACGAGATAACTCGTGGATTGCGTTTTCTTCTACGGCATCAAAGTACGAGTTATCTCGTTCTTACATACATACATACATAATTGGCCATTACAACCCTTCAGTCAGGATTATTGACCTAGTTTCTCACACTACTTATGTTGTGTGCGTTAATTTTATACATCAGTGGCGGGACCTAAAAGTCGACTCCGAACGACAGATTTTTGAGAAACTTTTCATGACAATTTGATTTACTCTCCGAGAGTTTTTGCCAGAAATCTGCTGAGAAGAAATCGCCGAAAAAATACTTTTTGTATTTTATTTTGATGTCTGGCCTGGGACTCGAACTCTGGCTTTACGTCTAATAAGCCAGCACACTACCTACTAGACCACGGCGACTTTTTACTTCTTACTCGTTTTTACTAAAGTGGAAAAATCAAATTGTCGTTTTTTTGCAATTTTTCTGAAAATTGCTGCGACAGTCAATGTGTTAAATATCTTAAATATTTCAACTCGTTTTGCTTGTTTTCCTCGCCACTGTAACAGCATATTGTAATTAATAAAAATCGTTTTAATCTTGAAGTGAGAAATAAATGACTTGGCCATGCCCATAATAAAATCAAATCACAGCACAACTAAGAACACTAAAGTGCTGCGAATTCATTTTATTTTTTCTTTGAAAAATATTTAATTTTATGATAGTTTAAGCTTTTAAATAATAAAAATAAAATATATTTCGCTTTTAGTATTTTGGCTAATTGTCAGGAAAAAGCAATAACAGAAAAACAAATAAAATTTTGAAATAAAATTTTTAAAAAATTGGCTCCATTCAATCGGCAGAAAAAAAAAACCGTAAAAAATTAAAAAACAACGTAAAATAAAGGATGTCAGTGGGTTAAGCAGCCACAATAATTTAAAAATATTTTTTAAGGAATACTACTCGTACATGGTAATTGTAGATTTTACTCGCTATCTATGAGGAGATGACCTAAATTTACGAACAAAAAAAAGTTTTTTTTCAAAACCAACTTATTGGCACGCCATAAATCTGTCAGGAGTTTAAAGCAATAACCGTTAATCGAATATGAGACGATATTTGTTTATCGAACATAAAAAACCCCTCTTCAGAAAGACAGAAACAAAAAAAGAAGCATCAGCAGCAGCAAATACAATAAATACGGCATTTAAAAAGCCATCTAAAGTTTGTTCTTTACATTCCCTACGTTCATATCTGCATACGTACGTACATACAGTAGCGAGCACAAAAAATGCAACGTTGGGTAAAATTATCTTTAAGTGCGATAATTTTAAAAAAATGGTGACCAGTTTAAAATATTTCTTTGGTTTATTAATCCCTACAGTTATAGATACCTATTATCAATAACATTTTGGAAATATTTTTAATTAATAATATATTATTTTGTCATTTATTAAAAAGAGTGCGAATTTCATGGGAGCAATAAAAATGCAACAGCATAAATTTTAATGTGTTTATTTAAATTAAATAGTAATTCTTACAAAAAAAATCTTAAAATTAATATTTAGTGGCGTAGCCCTTATTTTTTATGACTTCTTGCAACCTAGAAGGCATAGAGTCGACTAAAGCTATTAATGTGTTAATGGATATTTTCTCCCATTCACTTTTCAAAATTTCTTCTAATTGCCTCTTATTTGACGGATGTTTCCTCTTAACTTCCCGATCTAATAGCTCCCATAGATTTTCTATGGGGTTTAGATCGGGAGACTGTGATGGCCAATCCAAAACATTGACATCATTGTCGCTTAAAAAGTTTCGAGCTAAGCGACTTGAGTGCTTTGGATCGTTATCCTGTTGGAATATGCTACCAGGAGGCGTTTTTTCCCGCAGATGAGGAAGCATTTGTTCTCCAAGGATTTCACAGTACTTCTTGGCGTCCACGGGAAAACGCACCTGTAAATACGTGACGTAAAATCAATAATTTTTTTAAACATATCGTTCCTTACCCCACACCATTATTGATCCACCGCCATGTTTTACGGTTGGAAGTTGATATCTTGGAGAATATCTCTGTCCAGGCGGTCTTCGAACAAAATTTATCCCATCGGAGCCAAACAAATTAAATTTGCTTTCATCGCTCCACAAGACTTTAGCCCATTGTTCATTTGACCAATCCTTGTAACGTTTTGCAAATTCCAGGCGCTTCTTTTTATTGATTGCACTGATGGGAGGTTTCTTTGCGGGTCGTCTCGCATGCAAATTAGCCTCTTTCAACCTAGGGCGAACAGTGTGAACGCCTATAGAGACTCCCATTTGCTCATTTGCGAAATTAGCAACGTCCACTGCGGTCTTTCGTGGATCTTTTTTAACCAGTGCAATCATTTGGCGGTCTTGGCGAGAGGTAGTTTTTCAAGGATTACCACAACCTGGTTTCCTTTCCACACTATTTCTCAAGGAAAATCGAGATTTAATCCGACATACGGTTGATTGATTTACTTCACGCATGGATTTTCCTTCTTCTAAGGCTTTAATGATTGCAGTTTTGCTATCAGCTGAGAGCTGCTTCTATTACAAAACACATGTTGTATAACTTATTTAAGAAATTTTCAATTATAATTAAAAAAATAACTTACTTTAACTATTTTTTTATTATGTTGCATTTTTTTTGCTCGCTAAAAATTTGCACTTTTTTCACTAATTCAAAATATTTAACTTTTTAAAGCAGAATTTGGAATAAACTGTGGTTACTTTGAAAACTTATAATTGAAAGAATTAACAGCAAAAGAAAATAGATAAATTAGTTACCGTTATTTTGAAACAGATCTTATTAAAGATCATATGGCACAGTGTTGCATTTTTTGTGCTCGCTACTGTACATACATGCGTACGTACGTACATATATTCAACGCTTCTTGTAGGAGGAAAAAGAAATTTAAACTTTCAACACACCATGACATAAATTAGACGCAGCAATTGATGCTGATAAATGATAAAAAAAAGGGAAATTTTTTCTTCATCCTTGTCTTGTTTCGCTTTGTCTGTGGAAAATTCCCTCAGCATTAATGGTTGGCCTTGGTGGTTGTGGTGGTGGTGGTGGTAGCGTTGGTGGCGTCTCTAGTGGTTAAATGATTTTCTAAAAGCTTTGGTTTTTTTCTTGCTGCTGGATTTGTAATTGAATAGAGAAAAGTGTGTCTATGTGACACACAGAATTACAATACAATTGTAACGAAACAATTTTATATTATGTATGCTGCAGCACTATGGGTCGAAGTAGGGATAAATTCAAAGCAAAACTATCTTCAGTTCTTCTTTAACGAATTACAAGTCTGGTGTATGTGAGTCTGATAAGTTATTTTCAGTGTTTGCTTCAGACAGGAAATAATAACGTGATCTAGGTAGTCTACTTCACAGTCTAAGAAGTTGGGTCTGGCAGTAAATGAGGGCAAAACAAAGTATATGTTGTCGACAAGTAGAGACGTGCGGCGTATTGATTCTCAGATTACGGCCGATAACTATACTTTTGATACAGTCAAGGAATTTATTTATCTTGGCTCCGCCGTTACCACCGCAAATGATGTCAGTCTGGAGATTAAACGCAGTATTACGCTTGCCAACAGGTGCTACTATGGTCTCAATAGGCAATTGAGTAGCAGAGACCTCTCTCGTGCGACAAAATTAATACTCTACAAGACGCTCATCTTACCCGTGCTTCTTTATGGCGCAGATGCATGGACTCTATTAAGAACTGATGCAGCACCCTTGAGGGTATTCGAGAGAAAAATCCTTCTTAGGATCTTCGGTCTAGTGCGAGTTGGCGATGATTTTCGCATCCGATACAACAGTGAGCTGTATGAGCTCCTCAACGACATGGACGTTGTACAGCGTATTAATATCCAGCGGCTGCGCTGGCTCGGCCATGTCGTTCGAATGGAGGAGGATGCTGCGGCGAAACGGGTATTTGATGCGGGGATCTGCGAAAGTCGGCGAAGAGGACGACCTTGTATCCGTTGGAAGGACCAAGTCGAGGAAGCCCTGTCATCGACCAACTGGCGTAGGCGCGCAAGAAGCAGAGGCGCCTGGAAGGATGTATTGCGGCAGGCCGAAATCCGTTAATCGGGTTGTTATGGCCAATTAAGTAAAGTAAGTAAGGTAGTCTACTTCACAGTCTAGCATGCTTTACGAATAGCTCCCAATTAGAGGCTGGCGGTAGCACTCTTAATCTACTTCGAAAGTGGCATTAAAATGAAAACGGTGCATTCCGGGCTGAGATGTTATTAATTTCCTCGATACAAGAGTATGTCCGGATTGCGTTGGTAAATACAGTCAGTATGGATGGAAAGTTGTCTTAAAATTATTGTCTAAAGGAAATTGTACAATTTACAGCAGAGGTCAGCAATAAGTATGAAAAGATGAGTCGAATCTAATCATACTCATAATTGCGAATACTTATACGCATTCATACATACATACATAATTGGCCATTACAACCCTTCAGTCAGGATTACGACCTAGCTTCTCACACCACTTATGTTGTGTGCGTTAATTTTAAATCTGCTGAGAGGAAGTCGCCGAAGAAATATTTTTCATTTTGATGTCTGACCTGGGATTCGAACCCGGGTCTTTCGTCTAATAAGCCAACACACTACCCACTAGACCACGGCGACTTCATATTTATTTTAATATCATGGAACCTCTTCTACTCATATTCAAAGTTTGAAGTACTCATCATATTCATATTGTGTGTTTGCTCGAGTCCCTCTAATCATTTATAAATATTTTTCTAAAGTTATGAATCTAAATCAGTAGGGGCTTATGAATCGAACATATTTCGAATGGTATGAGTTTGATGTGAACGTTGCACGCATACTCATTGCAACGAGTACTTATAAAACAATGTTGTAGCGCGTACGAATGAATCAGAGGAGTTAAATTTCAGTATTGTTTATTGAATCACTTATAGTCAAAATTTCATGAGTGCTTATGAGTAACGAAAAAACGTTTTATTGCTGATCTCTGATCTACAGGTTTATGTGGCCCGCATTGGACTGCCTTAAAACAGAATGAGTTCTGAAACTGAAGAGGAAATCTATTGGGATTTGGATCAACTTTTTTTTAGCGAGGCATAGCATTTAAATTTGCATTGTAGTCGCCGTGGTCTAGTTGGTAGTGTGTTGGCTTATTAGACGAAAGGCCCGGGTTCGAATCCCATGTCAGACATTAAAACGAAAAATATTTCTTCGGCGACTTCCTCTCAGCAGATTTCTGGCAAAAACTCTGAGAGTAAAAATTGCCATGAGAAGCTTCTCAAAAATCTGTCGTTCGGAGTCGACTTTAAACTGTAGGTCCTGCCGCTTATGTATAAAATTAACGCACACAATATAAGTCGTGTGAGAAGCTAGGTCGCAATCCTGACTGAAGGGTTGTAAAGGCTAATTATGTATGTATAGCATTTAAGAGTAAAGGCCAGAATGTCTGACATGAGTCCACCTCTTATTTGCAAGTTTTGGTATAACGTGGGAAAACCGGATTCCGCCAAATTTTTCTCTTTTATTCTTTACTTTTGGATGAATATTCCTCGTTTTTTTACAGTGTCTGGGTTTGGTTTGATTCACTTCTATGACGATAGTACGATGAGCTGTTTTTCTGTCTTCGAATAAAGATGTCTTACCCGGTTTGAGGTCAATTTCCAACCCATAGTGCACTTGGGGGAAATATATGTGTTTCTATTGACTTCAAATTCACTTGTGCAAATGTTTTTTTCTCAAGAGTGTTTTTTAAGCGATTGTCGTTGTTTACAAATGTTTCAATAGATTTCGCATTTCTCCCTAACACCACCAAATACTAAAACATACACAGGCGTTCCTGCCTAGATTCCAACCAACCAAGTAGTTGATTCCTTTGAAATAAGTAAATCGTATTTATTGTAGTTGTTCCATTAGAGAATATATGAGTGTGTTTGAGAGTGTGTATTTGAATCTCAGCTCTGATCTTCTAAGCGAGAAAAAGACATTAAAGTTGGTGTTCGAATTTATGTTCGAAAACGGTAATAAAATTACCATCGTAATGTGCTCGCAACGGCATTGTGGCAAATTTTCAAGCCAAGTCAGCAAAGTGAAATATTTTCCCATACTAATGCTGTTGTTTGGTGAACAATTGTTGGCAGTTAGACAAATAGAAAGACAGAGAGACAGAGAGATAGACAGACAAACGGAATGCCAAGACAAATACTGTAATTCGTTAAGATTTAGTTCATCGCAAATGTGTTTTTTTTTTTTTGCTTCTCTTTCATTCTTGTTTATTAGAACGTATGCGGTATTACTGTGGTTGTAGAATGTTTAGATGAAATATACTCCAACAAATCAATTTGTCAGCCAATTGAGGTGCCACATTCCTATAATAAGGCATTCATTTTAACGTAAAAAATAAAAGGAAAAACAGACACAATGCTTTGAACTCCATTAATATAATCGTCTTCATCTACACCTAAATAGATTGTTTAACTCTTCAGAGATTTACATGTAAAATAATTGCAGATGTATTAAAAATATTCCGTTTTTAACGCTTTATGTGCATACTTTTAACATTGACTAGTTTAAGTATGAATTACAAACTAAAATTCTCGGACTAATGATAAATCAAAAAGATTTTGAATGGGTCTGGCTGTAAATGAGGGCAAAACAAAGTATATTGTTACGAAAGTGGAAATGGTGTTGTTAAAATAATAAATAAGAGCTCCAAAAACAACACAATGGACTTGATCATGTGTGAAATGATACACAAAAACTCCAAAAACAAAAATAATGGACTTGTTTACGTGATCAATGAATAAGTCGAAAATATAGCAACGAAAATAATGGGCTTGTTTACAAGATCTATGAATAAATAAACAAATAAGGGATAAACAATGTAAATAACCAAACACAAAGTGCAGACGAATACACAAGCAACAACTACTTTGCCTGAACAAGATACTCAAACAAAAATGTTTACATTTCTGGATTTTTCACGAAGGCCGCCATCTTCCTTCGAGAGCATTCATCACACTAATGGTCCAGTAATAAAAAAGGCAAGATAAAGCGCGCAATGAGGGAATTCGAATTAAGTCAGTCGTGTGTGACGATATCCCATTGAATTGTGTGAGAATTCAATCAGTTGTATGTGAAGACTCGAGATCGAATTTTAATTCAGTCAGTCTTGAGTGAAAACAAGTTACGTGTGAACACAACTGTTGTTAGTATTACGAGAGCAGAAGCGTTGTGCTTACAAGAAGGTTGCTAGCAAAGAAGTATAAAGATCAAGTGTTGTTGCTTACAAAAAGGTTGTAAGCAGAGAAATATAACGAACAAATACATATTCACCCCTATCGTGAATATTATGGGAATAAATTATTTGGGAGTAAACTTTTATTCCCATCCCAAAAAATCGGTATTGCGAATATATTGGGAGTAAAAGTTTTTATTGTGAATTAGTGAAGACAAAATTTTTTTATTGTGAATTACCTCTCAACAATTTATGAAAGAAAGATATAAATATTTAAAAATGAATAGCGTTTATCTTCGTTTTTTGGTGCTGGAAGAGGAGAAACAATCTATGGAAAAGTAGTAGAGAAGGGCTATTAGAAATGAATCGAATCCACAATCGCTCTCTGAGCTGAAGTAAGAATTATACATACTAAAATATTATATCCTTTACAGATTTCAGGAATATTACAGGGCGAACAAATACCTACTGAATGTGTCGATGGAAAACCTGCCCCACAGAAAGGTAGCTACCAAAAGTTAGTAGGTAGGCAAATTAATGTCGGTTTGGCGCAGTCTTCATTCAGCGAAGTGCTTTTAGAAGAATTTATAACATTTGAAAGAGTTGTATGTCCTCAGTAGATTGTGTGGCCGTCTACTGAGGAAAAGAAAGAGATTGTAGAATTGTTTTACACAAAATACAAAATTTTAGGTGTTGTGGGTTGTATAGACGGCACACAAGTACGACGATTCGCATCGTCAAAGAACCAACCGATGAAGTATATACAACCGGAAAGATTACAACAGTCTTAATGTTGCGATTGTAAGCATATGATTTATACATGTTTAATAAATTCCTTTTTATATTTTATAATTCATTGCTACATTGCTTCCACCATACAATTAATCTGCTCCTTATTTACATTTGCGTTCCTTAAATAAAACAAAAAATCAACATCAAAACAATTTATAACTTCCATGTTCCCTTCTTGTTCCCATTGGCAGGTGTTGGGAATTAATTCTACAAAATAATTTTGGGAATAAACATTGGCGATGCCAAATTTTTTTATGTTTGTGAATTCACTCCCAAAAGCATTTTTTGGGAACGATTCACAATAGAAAATGACGAATTTTGGGAATTTTTTTATGGGAATAGTTGTTTGCGATAGGGGTGATTGTGATAGTTATTGTTGTATTCTTGTTACAAGTTCGAACAGTGGCAAAAAAGTAGTGCAGATAATAAAGAGTGTCAAGGAATTGATTTTTCTTGGTTCCGACGATACCACAAAAAATGATATCAGTCCGGAGACCAAGAGGAAATTGAGTAAGCACGGATGCAGCAGCCTTGAGAAATTTTTGGTCCAATGCGAGTTGACGATGACTTCTGTATCCGATACAACTGTGAGCTGTATGAGCTCCTCAACGACATAAACGTTCTGCATCGTAATAACATCCATGGAGGAGGATACTCCGGCGAGACGGGTATTTGATGTGGGAATCTGCGGAAGTCGGCGAAGAGAACGACTTGTTTGAGTTGGAAGGACCAAATCGAGGAAGCCCTGTCATTGATTGGTGTGACCAACTAGCGTAGGCTCGCAGGAAGCAAAGGCGCCTGGAACGATGTTTTGAGGAAGGCCGACATCCGTTAATCGAATTGTTAAGTAAGTAAATAAAGTCATTGTTTGTGTCCAATTAATACGCCGCTCCATTTAACGTTGTTGTAAATCTTGGTAATAAAATGTTGCCAATTGCTCGAGGAATTCTTTCATTTATCAAGAGAAAATATATGCGATTTAATTTGTTTATGATGCTCATTTATTGTATTTAGAAAGGAAAGTTTAATTAGAAATTGTCAATACCTGCATACAGACATACATTTACATAAAGATTACATAGACATACATCTGCAGTTTACATGGTCTTTCTCTTTGTAGATAAAACAGTACAAGCACTTTTTCGTTTCCCAACACTTACAAAAATATGTTGCTTGCTTTTGATACCATCAATTACAAGAACAAGAAAAAACCGACAACAACAATAAAATCAAAACGGTACTTCATTTCCACCTAAGCAAAGCGTAGCTTATTTTAATTACGATTATATTGTGAAATAAATCCTAAAGCAACCATTCGACATGAATACGAACACATACACATACACACATTCATATACAAATACGATGGAATATGATCTCTTCATAGTAATTCTCTACTTGAACAATGACCTTGAGCATAATGACCTGTAAGCCTTAATTGTTTTACTATAACAGGCCATATGCTAACACAGATTGTAAGTTTGTGACATTGGGAGGACAGAGTACACCTATTTTATACTCTTTTTTTATTCTCTCATTCGTATTTAAACGAGGCATTAACAATTCATTGGAATTGGAATATTCTATGCTCACCCCTATGTTTCTGTTAAAGTTGTGTGTAATTTTAAAAACAAATTTGATTCTATTCAAGGATATATAAAAAAAATTGTTGCCTATATTAAGGGAGCTAATAAAGAGAGCAATATAATGTAACCCAACAAACATTATGGTAAAGATGTGTGGATGATTAAAAAATTATTGATAAGATTAGATTTTAAGATTTTAATGAAAGAATATAATAACATTAAGCCGCTAATGTGGCACAAACTCAGTATTATACGTACAAAATTGATCCATTACAATCCTTCAGTCAAGACTGCGACCTAGCTTCTTACACCACTAATGCTGTGTGTGTTAGTTTTGATTGTCCGCCACTTTACACTTTAAAGCCGATTCCGAACGACAGATTTTTGTGAAACTTTTCATGGCAATTTTATTTACTCTCCGAGAGTTTTTGCCAGAGATCTGCTAAGAAGAAATATTTTTTCAAATTTCGTTTTCGTTCACTGCCTGCTAAAGGGTCCGCCAAATTACTTTTTTCTTTTGAAAATGCTTTAAAAAAAACTACTGAATATTTTCTTAAATAATAATCACAGGATAACAATCTAGCTTCTCACACCACTTGTATTGTGTGCCTTAATTTTATATAGTAAGACCCCGCTTAACGCTGTCTTAGTATTACGCGGTTGCAAATGAAACAGAACTACTGAATATTTTCTTAAATCTCTTTCTTTATTTGAAAGTACAATCCTTCCGGTTAATAATGAAAAATAATTTCTTTCAAATGGCTGCCTCGGCTGGCCATGCAGTAGCATACATACACAATTGATCATTACAACCCTTCAGTCAGGATTACGACCTAGCTTCTCACACCACTTATGTTGTGTGCGTTAATTTTATACATGAGTGGCGGGACCTACAGTTTAAAGTCGACTCCGAACGACAGATTTTTGAGAAGCTTTTCATGGCAATTTTTACTCTCAGAGTCTTTGCCAGAAATCTGCTGAGAGGAAGTCGCAGAAGAAATATTTTTTCGTTTTGATGTCTGACCTAGGATTCGAACCCGGGTCTTTTGTCTAATAAGCCAACACACTACCCACTAGACCACGGCGACTGCAGTAGCCTACACGATCGGTCAAATTTTAAGCACATTATCGATTGTGTGCAGTTGTATTTCACCAATGGCTTCACGAATAATGCCCTTTAAAGCGTCAATTGTCTCTGGCTTGTCGGCATAACACTTATCTTTGACGGCAAACCACAAATAATAGTCCAATCGTGTCAAATCCGTGCCTTGAGGTAGCCAAACGACATCAGCTCTGCGGCTGATAATGCGCAAAACATCGAGTGTAGCTTCGGCTGTGTGGCACGTAGCGCCGTCCTGTTGAAACCAAGTATTCCCAATATCCTCCTCTTCAATTTTTGTGAACAAAAATTCATTCAACATGGCCCGATAACGATCGGAATTGACTGTAATGGCCACTCCTTGCTCATTTTCGAAGTAAAATGGCCCAATTATGCCTCTGGCATAAAATTCGCACCAAACAGTGATTCGTTTTGGGTGCGTCGGCTTTTCAATGTATGCGTGCAGGTTTTCTGTGCTCCAAATGCGACAATTTCGCTTGTTTGCATACCCGCCAAGATCAAAATTAGTTTTATCTGAAAAGATGATTTTTTTTTTTGCCAAAATTGGTATCTTCTGTCAATCGCAGGTCCACTTAGCGAAGCGAAAACGCATTGGATGGTCAATAATTCAAGCGTCTACACAACCATATTCGTTCAGCGGAAGGATAAAACTAATTATCTGTCAAATCATACATACATACATACATAATTGGCCATTACAACCCTTCAGTCAGGATTACAACCTAGCTTCTCACACCACTTATGTTGTGTGCGTTAATTTTATACATGAGTGGCGGGACCTACAGTTTTAAAGTCGACTCCGAACGACAGATTTTTGAGAAGCTTTTCATGGCAATTTTTACTCTCAGAGTCTTTGCCAGAAATCTGCTGAGAGGAAGTCGCCGAAGAAATATTTTCCGTCTTGATGTCTGACCTGGGATTCGAACCCGGGCCTTTTGTCTAATAAGCCAACACACTACCCACTAGACCACGGCGACTTGAAAAAAAACGTTAGTTGGCGAACCCGATAGATACGGCAACTGCAGTATCATAGTGGAGTCATATAAGCATAGAGACATTTTGCTTATAGGTAGCGTAAATATTCTAAAGTCAGATTCTTTTTAAATTTAAAATATGAGGAATTAAACATTCGACATTCATGCCCTACAGTTCAGCAAACCTAGATAGCCGCCTTGCTTTGAGATTACCAAGGTAACGTGTAATAGCTTCTAAGTATTGGACGACAAAAACAGAATCCCATTGGATTGTTTTTATTTCTCATATCAATTAACGAAGACTTTTTCTGTCATTCAAAATGTTTATTGGTCTTTATAAGTGTATTTAAAGGACATTTTCATTTCTCCATATTGTCGATACGCTCTTGTATTGCAAAAGTCCTTTATTCATGCATACGTATGTATGCATGTATGTAGGTATGTATATAACATGGAAGACATTCATTTGATTAGATGTAATTGGATTTGAGTTTGTGGTTGTCAATAACCGTATACAACGCTCTCGTCTCTCTCTCTCTCTCTCGAACCACTATTATTTAGTTGGGAAAAATAAAATCCCATTGACTTAAATCCGTTAAGAATATGATGATGATGACGATAATGATGCGATAGTAATAGTGTTGGTGATAATGAAATGAATTTAAAGAGAAATACAGATGTACACACATACACACACACACATACACGCATACACACACACACGCAAAGGAAGAAGCCTTTCCTGTCAGTCACTAGTGATATGCGATGACATTTTTTTTTACTTGCCAATTGGCAAACCATTAAAACCATTAAAACCACTTAAAATCCTTAAAACGAACGATAATGTTTAGAATGTTTCCGTTGAAAAAAAAAAGGAATAACAAATGTTGACATGATGAACGAATTTTAAATAGTTTACTTAGGAAAGAATTTTTCTCATTAAAAAATTGTTTTTCTTTTTTTGTTTGTTTTTTAACATTTTGGTTTGTGTGGTAAAAATAAAAGCGGGAAGAGAGATTCACTATGATTCTTAATTAATTTCTAATAACTTTGGCTTTAGACTGCGTATTCTAATGGCATTGAAATTGTGTTAATTAAGAGAAGAGAAAATAATCTAAATAAGTTATTGTACACTGAGAGAAATTATCAAGAATATTATATTCAAAGACAATTTTGTTAGAGGTCTTGAGGATAAAAGACTATTTCTAAAAATTCTTTAATTTTTCATTTTTCGTAGACTATGCAGGAAGTCCTCTGAAACTCTAGAGAGGATAATATAATAGAAAAATTAGGTGGCTTCAAATCTTCAGAAAGAGTACACTGAAAGCTGTTGAAATAATCGGTACTTTTGTTATTTTTCGTTCCATTGATTACACAGTGCGACAGTGAAAATACACTCGAGTAATTACATAGCCGCCGTGGTCTAGTAGGTAGTGTGTTGGCTTATTAGACAAAAGGCCCGAGTTCGAATCCCAGGTCATACATCAAAACGAAAAATATTTCTTCGGCGACTTCCTCTCAGCAGATTTCTGGCAAAGACTCTGAGAGTAAAAATTGCCATGAAAAGCTTCTCAAAAATCTGTCGTTCGGAGTCGACTTTAAACTGTAGGTCCCGCCACTCATGTATAAAATTAACGCACACAACATAAGTGGTGTGAGAAGCTAGGTCGTAATCCTGACTGAAGGGTTTGTAATGGCCAATTATGTATGTAACTACATAGTCTACGTTGTTCAGTTAGTTAAGTAGAACTTAAAAATACCTTTTTTTATATTTCCCGAACCCTTCAAACTTGTTTTATTTGATAAAAACTGTTTTTTTGTCTTTACGTAGAAATTTTTGGATTATTTAAACATTTTTGATCCGATTTTTAAATTTTAATTCATGTTGGAAAGGGGAGAAATGGACCTTTAAAACGGTATACCTATATCTATTATTCGACTTAATATGCTATGAGATTTGATAAGATAAACTTATAAAGTTAGAATTTTTTTCACATTTTTTCAAGTTTGTCCGTAAACTTTAATAAAAAAAAAAAATATGAAATAAGTGATGACATTCTAAAAGTCTGTCCTCTTGTGAAGAGATTTGATCAAATCGGATCGGAAATTGTCTGTTTTAAACAGCTCACGCACGTTTCGTGTGAAACATATTCAGTTTGGTCTAAAATTTAACCAAGAATCGTCTTACAAATGACCAACGCTTGCAAATCATTGAATTTTATTATCAAAATGCGTGCTCTGTTAAGGAAGTTCATCGCGCGCTTCTTCTATTTTATGGTCAGTTTAATCGACCCAGTGAAACGGCTATTCGGACTATTGGGACTAAATTTCGCACCAAATTCACATTTAAACCACCAAAAACGCTTACGTAGAGTGGGAACTGAAGAAAATATCAGAGCTCTATCGGCCAGTGTTAATGATGGCAATTATCGATTCGTCCCGATTCGCTGCAATTGGGCCTCTGTTACTCAACAACGTGGAAAATTTTGCGGAAGGATTTAGGTGTGAAGCCTTTCAAAAGACTTGCATGACATGTGCTTTCAACAAGACGGTGACACATGCCACACAGCACGCGTAACAATGGACTTATTGAGAGGCGATTTCGGTGAACATTTTATTTCAATTGGCCGCCTAGATCGTGCGATTTAACGCCTTTAGACTATTTTTTGTGGGGCTATGTTAAAGCTCATGTCTATACAGATAAGCCCGCTTCAATTGACGCATTGGAAGACAACATTGAAGCATTTATTCGTGAGATACTGGCCGAAATGTTGGAAAGAGTATGCCAAAATTGGACTAAGCGGATGGATCATTTGAGGCCCAGTCGCGGTCAACATTTGCATGAAATAATCTTCAAACATTAAATTATATGGAGCGTACTATCGATTCAAATAAAGATTTCATGCATTTTTCTGTATTTTATGTGTTTTTTTTTTTTTGAAAAATTTTCCTATATCTCTTAAAAAATCACCCATTATATGTCATCTCATTAATAGAACTTTTAGTTCAAAAATTTTCAAAATTTTTGATGGATATTGATTGTTTATTACAAAATGTGCTAATTTCACGTTTGAGCGATCACCAGAAGTTGACTAATGTTTGGGCAAAGGGAAATAATATTTATAATATTTGGAAGAAACACAAACATTAGCCGACTTCAGATATAGGTATACCATCCATCTCCTGCTCCCCTTTACAACAAGATTTAAATTTTGCAAATCGGATCAGAAATGTTTGAGTAATTCCGAAATTTGTACGTGAGGTAAAAAAACAGTTTTTATCAAATAAAAAAGTTTGGAGGGCTCAAGAAATATAAAAAAAAATATTTTTGAAATGTACTCAACAAAACTCACAACCCTTACTATGCCATTACATACATAACATAATTGGCCATTACAACCCTTCAGTCAGGATTACGACCTAGCTTCTCACATCACTTATGTTGTGTGCGTTAATTTTATTTATGATTAAAGGGACCTGCAGTTTAAAGTCGACTCCAAACGACAGATTTTTTGAGAAGCTTTTCATGGCAATTTTTACTCTCAGAGTCTTTGCTAGAAATCTGCTGAGAGGAAGTCGCCGAAGAAATATTTTTCGTTTTGATGTCTGACCTGGGATTCGAACCCGGGCCTTTTGTCTAATAAGCCAACACACTACCCCCTAGACCACGGCGACTACTATGCCATTAGCCGGGTAGTATTAAATTTTTTTTTATTTTGTCGCATAGTGTTATTTCTCTCAGTGCATTAGAAAAATGTGGCATAAAATTTCTTTTCTTTTGCCTTTAGTATCAGTCCTGGTAATCAATGGAGAATAAAATTGTATTTTATTTGCTACTGTCGTCCAATAACGACAAAACAATTAAATGAAAGCCTTTTATTTCGTTACGAATACCGAAGGCTTATCGAACCACACAATACATAACCAAACAAATAGTGAATGGCAAAGAAATATACCCGAAAGGAAATTTTTATGAATGAAAAGAACAATGACACAAAAGAATGAATGAATGGTGAATGGTGTTTTAAAGAGGCTCGTAAAGTATGCTCTTATTGCTGTTAACCCTCTACAGGCGAAGGACTCTTAGACAAGTAAGAGAACATAAAAAAAAAACAAAACAAAAATATTTAAAAATATTCTACGCAAGGAAAACAAATAAAAAATGAATGATTGAGTGGCATAAAAGGAGATTTAAACGTTTGCACTTGTTTACCTCTTTCCCTTATTCATTTATTTGCTCTCTTAACCATACGATACTCAATGTAAATAAATAAGAGGAGATTTATTACGAATATGAACAGCTGTTGGTGTCACTTGATTTAATGAGGCATAATATTTAATAGTATTTGTCTTGTTATCTTTACCGTTATAATATTTTCACTCTTCACCACCCTGAGTATTAATTATAATAGCAGAGAGGATTTTTAACATCCATCAATCTCTCTTTGCTGGTCTTCTTCTTTTTATTTCTATTAAAAATTCGTATGTATTGGTCAGACTACTGTAGCCTTGAAGCAGTACCGTTATTTTGGTTGGCCAAATAAAATATTTTTTATTGTTTTGTTTTTCTCTGTTCTTGTTGTTCTTTTTGTTAAGTCAATACAGACATTATAACATCAGAGACATTAAATTAGACAGCAGAGACGACAAAAAATAAATCAAGGTCAGTAATTAAGATTTAAAGCAGTCAAATGAGATGAGAGATGTAATTGTCAATAAAACCCAAACTCTTTGGGAAAAGGTGAAATAACAAAGAGATAAGGACAGGCGTAAATACTTTTTTAAGTTAGTGTAGTAAAAATTTTAATTGCGATAATAAAATAAAAGCAACTGAAGGTACAATTTCCAACGAATACTAAGGTAAAGATTATAAAGAATTAATTGATGAATTAATAAAAACAACAAAAATTCAGTGTCAAATATTATTGACAGTTTACCCCCTTTTTTTTCTATAAAAAAAAGCGAGAGGGAGAGAAAGAGTAAAAAGAAAGGGCTAATGCCTTGAGAGTCTTACTTACTAATTCACCAAGGTTAGTGGAGAAGCCTCTTAAATCTGGCATCTTTACTCCAATCGCAGAGGCTCAGAATGTACAACCCACGTTTCAAAAAAAATTGCCGAAAAATGAAATGAAAAATGAGTAACAGAGTTTTGAAAATGAATTAACAAACGTAAAAGTTGCTAAGTCGTTTCTAATTATAAGGCCACCACTGTACCTTGCTTATCAGGAAGCTTATAGGACAGGCTTAGGCTATCTTTGAAATGAATTTTTCAAAGTTCTAGCCTATATTGTAATACTACCAAGCAGATTAACTACATACCCTGACCGTGAAATCCAAAGTCAGGATGTGTATGTCCAAGTAGACAACCTTTAAAATCCTAGCCACCTCCAATACCCGCTGTAAATAATTTCAAAAAGTGCCTTTATAGTTAGATTTTTCACTCCACCTCCTTCCAAAGTAGTTCTACAATCCTCCCCAATGAAACTTGGGTGTGTAAAGAGATGTTAAAAATATTCTTTAATTTATAAAATTTCTATATTTGCCCCGTACAAGTACAAGGCATAGTCACTTTTTTCTTTTTAATTAAATATTATAATAACGGCACTTTATTGTTTAAAATAAAATTTTACATAAATTTGTGTGTGTGTGTGTGTTATTTAAAAATTTATTAAAAATTTTATCCTGATTTTTTTTTCTTTTGAATTCAAAAACGAAAAGAACCGGATTCTTTAAAGATGTTAATCGGACACAACAACATCGTGTTCGCTACTCTTTTAATGGAACAGGTGTTGCCAAAAATACATTTTTTTTCCTTGAATTGAAACGTCTGAGAATAACAAACGTTTGTTGTGTTAAAGGCAATAAAAATAAAAAAACACGAAACCGGTTAAATTAAAATAAAATTTCCGGTAAATGTTTATGGTATTAACAAAAATAAATAAAAAAAAAAGAAAAACGAAGTAATGCATTAAATATTGAAATTAAGGAAATAAGGTCTGGCTGTGGGCTAATAAAAGTCACAAGATTTTATTATTATTGAAATTTCTTATAAAGAAATAAGATAAAAGGGGGGAATACCCCGTTTGAAATGGGGACGTATTCTTGGTAGAAGACATTCTAAGTAATTATGTACATACGTATTAATATGCTATACAATGCATCAATCATTTTAAGAATTAAGAAATTTCCAGTCAAGTTGAAAGTACTTGGCATTTGTAATAAAAGATTTCAACAGTTTTTTAATCTCAGACAATGACCCTGAAAATGTTTCTTGATCAAGTTCTGTTCTAAATATAAAGAGTTTGTAAACGTTTTTCTTTACAATTTAAATTTTAATAAATAATTTATTCTTTTTATGATTTTCATTAAGCAACAATACCACAGTCAGTCAATTATTTAACAATTTTGTAGGTCTACTCTCGTTTGTAAATGTTAACGTGTATGTACTTATATTTGATTCTTTTATTCATCCGGGGAGCATAGAGTTAAAAAAGATTTTCTGTGTAAACACTACTTAATTTTCGTTCTAGTGCTATTGTGTATTCAGCAGCTCTTTCACCAATTGGTTTTTCCCTGTCCGGCTAATACAGTAGTACCCACTCAAAAGTCTTCTCTGAGCTAACATCCCTAGCCTCTGCCTAATCTAGTTCTAATTTCTTTATTAGTTATTCCAACTTTAATTTGAGCTTAAAAACTTGCAAAGTTGACGAATGTGATTATAATTATAATCACCGTTTCAATATACACTGAGCGCCAAAAATGCGTAAACACCACTGAAATAATTAATTTTCTTAGGACAGGTAGAAAAGTAAATGAGAATAGTCGAATAAATTTCCAAAAATAAAATCGTTTATTTATCTAATATATAAAATTCTCGTGTCACGGTGTTGGTGGATAAACTCCTCTGAAATGGATCGACCGATTTTCATGAAATTTTGTGTGCATTTTTGTCATATCATATCCCTAAATGTCAGGAGGGCATGGAAAATCGTTAAAATTGAATAATTAGGTACATATTGATCGTAGACGAATAAAATTTGATGGATATATTCGTAGAGTAAATATCGACAAACCCACCAAAAATGGGCGTGACTACCCTCCCCCGTCAAGCAATACCTATAACTCTTAACTACTGAACCGATTTAACCATTCTTTTTTTGTTCGAGAGCTTATCATGTTTAAAAAGACTCGATATAGTAAAAAGTAGGCGTGGCAAAACTTTAAAATTGAATATTTAGGAACATAGTAATCGTAGACGAATGCAATTTCGTGGGTAAGTTCGTAGAGTCGATATCGTCAATCCCACCAAAAATAGGCGTGGCAATCTTCTCCCTTTAAGAGATACTTATAAGTCGTCTAATTCGATGGTTTATAACTACATATGTATGTATCTACATATGTAACATGTATGTTTGTTAGTTTTTGTTTTGGAATGATTACACCGATTTTTTTTTTTGAAAATGCTTTAAAAAAAGCTATTGAATATTTTCTCAAATTTCTTTTATTTATTTGAATGTACAATCCTCCCGGTTAATGGCTTCTCAAATATTGTCCTTTAAAGCGTCAATTATCTCTGGCTTGTCGGCGTGACACTTATCTTTGACGGCACCCCACAAATAATAGTCCAACGGTGTCAAATCGTAGCTCTGAGGTGGCTTAACGACATCAGCTCTGCGGCTGATAATGCGATCTTCAAAAACGGGGCGGAAAACAATCGAGTGTAGCTTCGGCTGTATGGCACGTAGCGCCGTTCTGTTGAAACCAGATGTCAATATCCTCCTCTTCAATTTTGTGAACAATAATTCGTGCAATATGGCCTGATAACGATGGAGATTGACTGTAACGGCCACTCCTTGCTCATTTTCGAAGAAAATGGCTTAATTATGCCTCTGGCCCAAAATCCGCACCAAACAGTGACTCGTTTTGGGTGCGTCGGCTTTCCAATGTATGCGTGCGTGTTTTCTGTGCCCCAAATTCGACAATTTTGCTTGTTTACATACCCCGCCAAGATCGAAATCAGCTTCATTTGAAAAAATGATTTTTTTTTTTGCAAAAATCGGCATCTTCTGTAAATCGCAGGCCCACTTCGTGAAGCGAAAACGCGTATACACAACCATATTCGTTCAGCAGAAGGATAAAACTAATTATCTATCAAATCAGACAAGAGCTAAGTGTTACCATTCACGAAATAAGCACTAGCTGAAAAAGAACGTTAGATGGCAGACCTGATACATTTCCATGGTGTTTTATTTTGCAGGGGAAGTTTTTTTTAATTGTTTATTTTTAAATCCATTTGATTTGATAAAATAAAAATTGTTTGTAATATTTTTTATGGCTTATTACCACCAACATGCTCTAAATAACCTATAAGAATTTAATTCTTTTTTTATATTTTAGTAGCCACCATATCAATAATAATAATAATAATAAAAAAATACCGGGAACAAGTTATTGATTTTCATTTTGCTTAAGGGAAATACGAGGACACAATATTTAACACTGCTAGAGAGACTCTACATACGTACGTATATTAAAGCGTTCTGTAATAAACAACAATTTCAAGATGAAAAATAAAAACAGTTTCAGTTTACATGCATTCATTCATTCATCCATCGATCGATCAATCCATCCATCCATTCATTCATACATCCATCCATGCGTCCATTACAATTATATTTGTTTCCTTTCCTCTCTCAGTTTATGTTGTATTTCTATTTCTATTTTTATTATTTTTTTATTTTATTTTTCTATTTGATTTCATATTTTCTTTATATCGCCATAATTTTTTTTATTTTATTTCGAAAAAAAGAAAGAAAAGGAAAACCTGTCATAATATTTATTGATCTTCCTTCCCTTGGCTGGTGTGGTAATATGGTTTCAGTTCATCAAACAGGCCACAGCTATTGTAGAATCTTGTGCATATTGTGTTCTTTATTTATTTGTTTCCCTCGAAATGTTGCCCCGTCATGTCATCATTATCATCATCATCATGGATAACTGGAACATGTAGTTTTCATCGTCATGTCATAGTTTCCTAGCTAGCCAAGTTCAAATTATTCCAGTTAATGTTTCATAAATGCCATAAAGGTTATGGAATTCTGGGGTTCAATAACCTCCTAAAACTGTAATGTTGTTTGCCATTAAATAAGAATTCATGGCAAAACTAAAGAAGTAAAAACATGACCAAAACAATTGTTTTTACCTGAACAGAAACGTTTACATTACAGACATTATTGAATTGTGTGTCAATTTGGATTAGGGTTTGAACTATGTATTCAATCAATGGCATAGTAGAGCACGTGTAACCAATAACTGTTATTTGCATTCAAATAATTTCTTTTACTAGGAGGCAACAGGAAGAAATATATAGGAAAAGTAATAAAAGCCTATCCCTTCTATGTGTGCACTTATAAGGATGAGTTTAATTACTTCAAAAAATTGTAATTGGTTTGTGGTTAAAATTCATGCAATCAGGCGGATTGAATTATGTTGGCTAGCGGAAATAGGAAATCAATTTTATTTTTTCAATTCATGATGAGTTCATAATGGAAACTGCAAGTGACGTTGACAAATTCAAATATTAATTTCTAAATATAAAATTAAATTATTCCATACATATATACATAATTGGTCATTACAACCCTTCAGTCAGGATTATTAACCTAGTTTCTCACACCACTTATGTTGTGTGTGTTAATTTTATACATAAGTGGCGGGCCCTACAGTTTAAAGTCGACTCCGAACGACAGATTTTTGAGGAACTTCCCATGGCAATTTTATTTTTACTCTCAGAGTTTTTGCCAGAAATCTGCTGAGAAGAAATCGCCGAAAAAAATACTTTTTGTATTTTTATTTTGATGTCTGGCAGGGGACTCGAACCCTGGCTTTAAGTCTAATAAGCCAGCACAATACCTATTAGACCACGGCGACCTCAAAATTAAATTATTAATCGAAATAAAAAGAAAATATGCGGCAGACTTTTTAATTGTGCAGAATTTTGAAATTTTATTTTTAATTGCCCATTAAAAACCCGATTAACCGCTTTCGGCCTGCCTCTCAGGCCACTTTGCTGCTTGCGTGTCATACCAATCGCTGACAGAGCATTCTCCAATCTGATCCTTCCAACGCAATAATGGTCCCCTCTCCCGCAGATCCCCGCATCAAATTCCCGTCTCGCTAGAGCATCCTTCTCCATTCGAACGACATGTCCGAGCCAGCGCAGCCGCTAGATGTTAATACAATGCACAACGTCCATGTCGTTGAGGAGCTCATACAGCTCCCTATTGTATCGGATGCGGAAATCATTGCTTTCGACTTTACTCTCGAATACCCTCAAGGCTGCTGCATTAGTGCTTAATAGGATCCATGCTTCTGCGTCATAAAAAATTCTACTTTATTGCGGAGAATTTTGAAATACTATTTGAAAAAAAAAGTGTCTTAATCACTTTTGATTAGAGGATTTAATAAAGCGAGAAATTTCTTCTGAATTAAAATTCTGTACAGAATCCCATAAGGCACTCACATTTTACAGGTTAGGATAAGTTAGGTTAGGTTGGAAGGGTGTTATTCACACTTTAAATAAAAAAATTAAGAATAAGAATAGGAATAAGTTAGTGATTAAATTAAAAACAACAATAGAAATAACGGTCAAAATAAGAACTAGACGTCATAGCACGTATAGATAAATTGTCTCTGAAAAATATATTCCCTATCCTGTCAATCCCGATTATCAACCCTATTAGATCCTCAAATGTGTTGGCTTTCAGTTGTACCAGTTCATCAATAAATCGAATACCTAGTCGTCTTTGTCCACTGATCTGCAAACAAAGACAGTGGCATATAAATTATCCACTCTTTCTTTTGCTCCATCTCATGGCCTACAGAAATCTGAGATATCCCCATTTCATCCGCTGATCCTGTATCTAAAAGAGCCATACCCTGTCAGTTCTGCTGACATCGTATAAGGAGTCTTACTTCTAGGCTTTCTTTTTAAAATGTCAATAGAAATAGTAAGAATGGGAAATGGTTATACCTGAACGATAGTTATTTTGTGGATAATTTTGTATAAATGTTATTATTAAATGTTATTATTATGCGGTATGGAACTTTAAGCGAATTGGTCTTGATTATACACCAAGTCATGCAAGTGCAACACTATGAGAAGGCAAGTGCAAACCCCATGAGAGTGCAAATGCAACCCTATATGAGTGTAGGTGCAACGCTATGATAGTGCAAGTGCAAGAATATGGGAATACAAGTGCAACCCTATGAGAGGGCAACACTATGTGAGTGCTAGTGCAACCCTATTTGAGTGCAGGTGCAACCGCTATGATAGCGCAAGTGCAACACTATGAGAATGCAAGTGCAACCCTATGGGAGGACAAGTGCAACACTATGAGAATGCAAGTGCACCCAATTAGAATGCAAGTGCAACTCTATGAGATGCAAGTGCAAACCTATGAGCTTCAGCGTAGTAATAGGCAATCATTAGCTTGAAAACTTGTTTCGCTGAGACTGGCAACTGCAACAAAACAAAAGAAGACAGAAAAACAAAGCGGAATAATAAAATTTATATGCTTGCCACTGCCCCTTGATGCCTAAAGTGACATAAATGTAAGGCTGCTAAATAGCCCACCTAACTTTAAATTGAAGTTTGAACATAACAAAAGCTAGACAGAAACTACGTCATCAAATGGTTTCTATAGTTCCATTATGCTTGATAATAATGACGTACATTGTTTGTGGGTCAGCCTATGAAAATAAGCAAACATTGGAAGGAAATTTAAAGGACATGCTTGAAATGTTTGTCGCTTAAGAATTTACTGCAATAAGAAGTAATTGTTGAAGTGATTGTACTCGTAGAATAAAAATTTAAACTTTTGGGCGCTTTACTACATAAAGAATATTTAATTCTGATTTTTTTTGTTGTTCACCTTTTTAATATTCTAAATTTAATTATTAAGGCATACGAAAATGTGCCAAAAAGTAATGTTTCCCCAATGAGTGATTAAAAACGTTGCAGAAATCGTCATGAAAGATATGAAAAGCCGCTGAAAATAACGTGTCCATAAACTAAAGGTCAATATAATGAAGAGAATCTAAAGGAATTCGTTTAAATTACGATGGGATTTTGCAGCATTACGTTGCCAATTGCTATACAATTAATCAAGCACTTAAAAACGAAAGCATTTTGTTGTCGTAAACAATACTTTACTCTCTTAATGGCGAATTGGTGTTTAGACACTCTCTCTGCAATTCAAGTATTTAAAAAAATATTGAACAAAAGCTGTTAAAGAAACAAGCAAAAAATGTGATTTAAAAATAAATTAAATACGTTGGCAACATTGTTTTGTTTAAAGATGAATGAATTTAAAATGGCTTAAATTAAATTAAAAAAAAAAAAGAAAACAGGAAACGGAAATGATTGTAAGCAGCAGGAATATGGAAAAAAAAACAAAAGTTGATCAATAAAAATAAAAAGCTTGTTTTAAAACATGACAACAACAACAATAAATAAATACAACAATAATAATAAAAAATAAAAATAAAGAAAACAAATAAAATTGAAACAGAAAAAGTACTTCAAACTTTTTATTTAAAAAATAAAAAAAACATATTTTTTTACGTCATTTTAAAAAAAACTGATGACATACGCTTGCCCTCTCTCTTACTTTCTAATTTACGCACATGGCTTTGAAGACACATGTTTCGTTGCTTTATTAATGGAAATCGTAAGACGTTTGTACTTTTATTATTTTTTGGGTATTTACTGAAGAGCATAAGTGAACATGTTTTTAATAAATTTGTAAAATCTTTAAATGAATCCATATACTATGTATCGGGTCCGCCATCTAACGTTTTTTTTTTCAACTAGTGCTTATTTCGTGAATGGTTACACTTAGCGCATGTCTGATTTGACATATAATTAGTTTTATCCTTCCGCTGAAGGAATATGCGATTTCGCTTCGCTAAGTGGGATAGCGGTTGACTTACTGAACATGCCGATTTGGCAAAAAAAAAATCATCTTTTCAGATGAAGCTTATTTTGATCTTGGCGGGTATGTAAACAAGCAAAATTGTCGCATTTGGGGCACAGAAAACTTCGGACGCATA
>CM025789.1:6077637-6101775 GCA_014635995.1 Sarcophaga peregrina
CCATTGATTCGATTTATTAGATTAACAGTTAACAAGATTATGATTATGAGCATATGATAGACAGTAGTAATGAATATTGAAATTGTTTTGCCTTCAGTTATGGTTTTATAGGTATGTAAAAATGCTTTTATTTTATTCAAAAAAATGTTTACTTTTGTATAAAAAATTTATCAAATTAAAATTAAGAAAACTTCAACAAAAATATTACTACTTTAAACTTTTATGATTTCAACTTTTAACTTTTTGTGTCGACAGCTGCTTCTAGAATGCTCTTTTTTATACATTGCAAGGAAAGTGCTTGTCAGATTAAGCATTGCCAACATGAAATTAGAATATAATTCTAATATCTATAAATAGTATGGCCTTTTACACTCGGCCATCCGACTCATCATCTGACTCAGATGATACTAGATCGTCCTTATTCGTGTCAGCATATCGCCACAGCTTCATAAAATCACAGCTGGTACTAGTTCGATAAGCTCCTTCGAAATCACCTACTTTATGAACGTCATACCTCCCATTTCTCTTCACTTTTGTCACTTTATAAGGACCAATATATTCGCTTGCTAATTTCTTGCCGGCGACAAACTGTGTGCGTTTAATTGCAACTAAGTCGCCTACAGCATAAACACCCTCATTCTTGCGTTTCTTATCAAATTGTAATTTGTATGACTGCTGTGCTCTTAGTATTTGTTGCTTAACCTGCTGACGGATGTCTTGCCTTTGTTGATCATAATTTATTAGCATTTCATCGTGGAGTTCTTTCAGCAATGAATCGCTTACATTAGATCTCATTCTGATTCCAAAGAGAACTTCAAATGGTGTAAATTTTGTGCTGCAATTTACATGCCCATTTATAGCTTGCTGCACCTTTCCCACATATTTGTACCACTTTGATGGTTCACTGGAAGATAATTTAGAAATTATTGATAATATTACTTTATTTACCCGTTCAATTTGGCCATTGCCCCTTGGCACACCGGTTGTTGTTAATATATGCTCAATATTGTTAATACTGCAAAAGTCTTCAAACGATTTGGCTGTAAATGCCGTACCCTTATCGCTTATAATGCGGTATGGATAACCAAAAACCTCTGCCCATAGCTGTAACTTGTTGATGACCTCCTCTGAACTTGTTGTTTTCGTAGGGAAGAGCCATACAAATTTAGAGAACGCGTCTATCATAGCAAAGATAAATTTGTACTGTTTCGTTGTCGCATCCATAGGTCCTAAGTGGTCAACGTGCAGAGTCTCCAATGGATTTTCGCCCTTATTAATACAATTTAGATAGCCTTCCTTTTTACCGAGTTTTTTGTTGTAAATGATGCAACGTATACAATTTTTGATGTGTCGCTGGACTTTGTTTTCCGCATGGGGAATAAAATAATTTTGTTGTATTGAATGTAATGTTTTCTGAACTGCAAAATGGCCAACTTCATGTGCGTCCCGTATAATTTCTGCTTCCATTGCCCTCGGTACTACCAGCAAGTCATTTCCGTCAACCGTTTTATATATTAGCTCACCCTTCTGCAAATAATTTCCATACTGCTTATCCTTTAGTATTGCCTTTATTGCCTGCAAATACTCATCTCGCTGCTGTGCTGCTTTTAATCTCTCTGTTAACTCCGACGTGATTGTTAAAACTGCTGGGTAACGACTGAGACAATCAACGTGCTTCATGCGGTGGTTGCCACGGTGTTCAAATGTGCAATCATAATCTTGGAAGTGTAGAATCCACTGGGCTACATGTCGCGGTATATCTTTTTTTGTCGTTGTCTGTTTAAACGCTACGCAATCCGTAACAAGTTTGAATTTTATACCAACCAAGTAATGTCGGAACTTCTGCAATGCCAAATAAGCTGCTTTTATTTCTAAGATGTAACTGTGTTGTTTTTCTTCAGCTGCTGTAGTGCGTTTGCTATAAAAAAATACTGGATGCCATGAATTTTCGAATTTTTGCATTAATGTAGCACCAAAGCCATCTTTAGATGCATCAGTATGCACTTCAGTTTCAGCGTGCCTACAATAAATTCTTAACACAGGTTCTCTTGTTAATGCCGTTTTAAGCTTTTGTATCGCCAAGTGTTCATATTCGCCAAATTTAAGCACAGTGTCTTTTCGTAGCAGATTAGTGAGTGGTTTTGCTATAATTGCATAATTTGGTATGAATTTTCGAAAATAACCTGTCAATCCAAGAAATGACTGAACCGATTTCACATCTTTTGGCATTGGAAATTTATCTATTGCTTTTACTTTTTCCGTACCTGGCATTATTTTACCATCCTCTATCAAATGTCCCAAAAAATCAATTTTTGTTTTTAAAAAACTGCATTTTTTCCATTTGATTTTAAGGCCAAACTGCGCTGCGACGTCAAGTACTTTTTTTAGTTTCAACAAATTTTCTTCGACAGTGATGCTAAATACTATTATGTCGTCTATATATAATTCCATAACGTTGTCTATAATTAGCTGCTTAAAAATGTAATTAACATACCTGATGAAGACAGCCGGCGAGTTGCAAAAGCCAAACGGTGCAACATTAAATTCGTAAGTACCATCCTTTGTTATGAATGCTGTGAATTTTTTGCTGCATTCCTCTATCGGTACGTGAAAGAAGCCATTTTCTAAGTCCATCACTGAGAAATACTTAGCTGCTTGTAATTTTTCCAAAACGTCATCTATAAAAGGAACTGGGAACAAATCTTTACATACCATAGAATTTAATTTTCTGTAGTCCACACATAGTCTAAATGAATCATCTTTTTTCTTTACTACCACTACTCTGCTTACACTGTCTGCCACTGATGGTCTTACAATACCTTCCTTTAACCAATCTTCCACTTGATTTCTTACTACTTCAACATGCTGCGGCGGCAGGCGGCTGGGTGATTGTCGAAACGGTGTAAAATTTTCAGGGATTATTTTCATTTGTACTGGACACTGTACTTCTCGTTTCTCAGGTGTGTAATTGCTAATTAATTGTTTTATATCTCTGTAGTATAAATTGTCGACATCAATTTCATTTGCCGCTTCAGAAATATTATAAACAAACAGCTGCTGTTTCATTTCTGTATTGTCAACAAATAAATAACCATTTTTACCAAATGTCATTGTAAATTTGCTTATGAAATCATAACCCAGTAAACAATCGTATTCAATGCTGTTGTCTGGCACTACTAAAAATTTATGAGTCGTTTTTATGTCGTCGATTTCTATTTCAGCTGTAATAAATTTTGTTGATTTAATTGAATTATTCCCAAAACCTCGTAACGTTGTTGACGTTTCTCCTAAGGACGTATTTTCGATTTTTTTTACCAAATACTGCTTTATTATCGTAATATCGGAGCCAGTATCTACTAAACATTCCAAACGGACTCCGCCTACTGTGATTTCTTTCAGTCTAGTTTTATCAGTTATCAAAAGTACTTTACCTCTTAACGATCCGTGTTCACTTTGTTTTTTCATAACGCAATTTTTCGCAATGTGACCATTCTTATTGCAATGAAAACATTTTGTTTCAGATTTACAATCAGGACGTTTATGATCAGTGGAGCCGCAATTATAGCAGTGCTCTTTTTTTTCGCCAAACCTCTTATAATCTGTTACAGACCTGTTGTTTTGCTGTTCCAACAATATTTTCTCCACTATTTCGTAGTGCTCACGAAGCTCCTTCATTGTCTTTGCGCTGTATAATGTTTGCTTAAGTTCGCTTTTAATTTTCAGGCCATCAACTATATAACGTATCGTTGCTTTTTCTTCTACATTGGCGAGAGAAGCGATCTTTCTCATACAAAGCATATACTCGTGAAATGTTTCGCCATCTTGTTTTTTACGTGAGCTGAGTTTTTTATGCACTTCACCACTATCGTATGTTCTATCGAATTCTGCTATGACTATTTCTTTTAAATCGTTGTAATTACTTACTGTTTCAGCTTCTAAAAACAAATTAGCAGTTTTCACCATTTTGCTTCTTGCTTGGACATACATTTGTTTGCTGTTTAAACCATATGCCTTGGCATTATGTTCAAAATTTGCAAACCAAGTTCTTACTGGAATGGTTTTTCCATCAAAATCTGCTATAATCTTTTCGAAATTTTCCGCTGTAATATTTAACTTGTTATCGTCACTGCTCTTTTCCTCTTTCAAAAGTTTCTGTGTTAACAGAGTTAGTAGTTGCTGTATTTCATTATTGTTGTTGTTGTTACCACTGCTGCTGCTGTTACCTGCGCCACCATTGTCTGTCATCATTTTTGGTTCCTGTGAGCTGCTCTCAATTTCTGAAATACTTTGGAATTCTTCGCCGGAATTAACGTAAGAAATTTGTTCGTTTGTTGCCACCGTTTGTCCACTATTGACTCTACAACCGATCTTAATGCTATTCTGGTTTTCACTGTCGGTTTTATTCGCTGCTACCTTTTTCTTATATTCTGCCACTGCTGCGCGTGTCGAGTATTGTCTTGTATTAGCGAGACCGATTTTGTGATTTTCTTCTTTTCTTTCCATATGCTTCACGAAAAGAAAAATATGAATGCTCGTTTGGTTGAGCCCCCAAATGTAAAAATGCTTTTATTTTATTCAAAAAAATGTTTACTTTTGTATAAAAAATTTATCAAATTAAAATTAAGAAAACTTCAACAAAAATATTACTACTTTAAACTTTTATGATTTCAACTTTTAACTTTTTGTGTCGACAGCTGCTTCTAGAATGCTCTTTTTTATACATTGCAAGGAAAGTGCTTGTCAGATTAAGCATTGCCAACATGAAATTAGAATATAATTCTAATATCTATAAATAGTATGGCCTTTTACAGGTATTTTTTTGAATATGCCTTTAACATTTCAGTTATAAAGTTTTTATGTTACAAAAGATCATAAACATACCATTCGGAAACTCTGCTCATTACTGAGGCATTACTGAACATTAAATTCTAGGTATTCATGCGAAGCGCATTGTTACTGGCTAATGAATTCCGCAGAAGCTGTAGAGGCACTAAAGAGGGACAAACTGCTTCATCTATTGGTTATATACTCAACATTATTGTAATTAGAGAATGAAGCCTTTGAGGCTTCTACCATGCAGAACCGTTCCCACGACAATTTGATCTACGCTCCGGAACGACTCGACTCAACATCGGGTATCAACCGGAAATTTTTCCCCAAGGGAAAAGCTTCTGGAGACAACATGCGAACTGTTACAACAACAACCATGCAGAAACGTGGTAGTGCGATAGCTGAATTTTGTGAGCCGAGATTTTCCATTTTAAAAGAATTGATTTTGGGCCAATAATATATGAAAATTCTTTAGAAAATCAGTGGCCATTTTAGAACATATAGGAAACCATACACCCTACAGACTATATGCAAATGATAGTCCAAAGGGTCCCTTTTTCCAGCCGTAGTAGTGCGATAGCGGAACTAATTTTCTAAGTCGAGATTTTCCATTTTAAAAGAATTGATTTTGGGCCAAAAATATATGCAAATTTTCCAGAAGATCAATGGCCATTTTGGAACATATAGGAAATAGTACATCCTACAGACTATATGCAAATGATGGTCCAAAGGGTCCCTTTTTCCAGTCGTGGTAGTGGGATAGCTGAAGTAATTTTTTGAGCCGAGATTTTCCATATTAAAAGAATTGATTTTGGGCCAATAATATATGCAAATTTTCCAGAAGATCAATGGCCATTTTGGAACATATAGGAAATAGTACACCCTACAGACTATATGAAAATGATAGTCCAAAGGGTCATCTTTCGAACCGTGGTAGTGGGATAGCTGGAATAATTTTGAAAGTTGAAAAATACTTTACCGTTGTATAGCTGCAAAACAGCTGCCTTCCGATAGAATAGAAAGCATATGGCGCAGCCACCAGTAGGGGACAAACTTTATGTTGGCCCCTATTACTTACAATGTTGATGATAGGTTGAAGTAACTTTCAAAATTTAGTAAGGCTCGGTACTACTGTCTTTTTCAAGTCTAGATATTAATATGGCATAGCCTGGACAAACGAAATTAGCTAAAAGTTAACATAGAATCGGACACTTCAGTAGATCATGTGATCGCAATACTCTAGTATCTCTACATGACTTTGCTTTGTCTGGACTGAAACTTACATACTTGCCGGGCCCTGACGGGGTCCCGGCCTGTATTTTAAGATAGTGTGCTGTTGTCTTGAGTGGTCCTTTGACCTTTATATTCAATAGGCTTCTGAGGGTTGGTCATTTTCCATCTATTTGGAAGAGTTCGTTCATAATTCCTTTGCACAAGTCGGGTAATAAATCTAATATTTCCAATTACAGGGGTATTGCCAAGCTCAGTGCTATTCCCAAGTTGATGGAGAAACTAGTGACGGATTATCTCTTTTTTAATACGAGATCTTTATTTATTTTTTTTTTTTATTTATTTAAGAATTACAATACAATTACAAATTATATTATAATCTTATACGAGCTGAGTAACTTCGACCATATGCCCGGAGTAGTGTCACAGTCCAGAGCCTCTGGTGGGAATCGAACCCACGACCCTCACGCTAATAGTCTAGCACACTACCCACTAGACTACCAGGGCGCTCAACGAGATCTTTCATATCTCCTTTCCAGCATGGTTTTTTGAAAGGCAGGTCGACTGTCACAAATCTTCTTGAATTTACTACACATGTTTTCAGGGGCTTTCTTGTCGGTGCTCGGACTGATGTAATTTATACTGATTTCAGTAAAGCTTTTGATAGGGTTGATCATAGAATTTTGCTTCTTAAACTTTCACTAATCGGTATTCATCATATTATTCATCGTTGGCTAGACTCTTACCTCTCCCTTAGGACTTAGAGGGTATTGTTTAGGAATGTATTGTCTAAGACTGTATATGTTACTTCTGGTGTTCTGCAGGGTAGCCATTTGGGTCCTTTACTGTTTTTATTGTTTCTGAATGATCTTCCTTCTGCTCTTTCTGATTGTAATATTCTGATGTATGCTGACGACGTTAAATTATTTTATACTTTTGATGATGATCATGGCCAGGCTGTTCTTCAGCGAAATATTGATTTGTTTGTAACTTGGTGCAGGATAAATTTAATGGATCTTAATTTGAGAAAATGTAAATGCATGGTTTTCTCTCGACTTGGTGTAATCTCGTCCACTTATGTGATTAATTCTTGCCCTTTGGAAACTGTGCCTTCATATCTTGATTTAGGAGTATTATTGGATATTAAATTGTCTTTTATTGATCATATTAGTTTGATGATTGGCAAGGCTCGGGCTGTTCTTGGTTTTGTGAAAAGATGGACTAGGGAATTCATTGATCCTTATATAACAAAACTACTGTACATTTCACTTGTTAGGCCTATTTTGGAGTATGCGTCTGTTATTTGGAATCCATACTATCGTTGTCATAGTGATTCAATCGAGTCTGTGCAGAGGCAGTTTTTATTATTCTGTTTACGTGGCTTAGGATGGGATTATACCAATGGGCTTCCGCCGTATGAGGATAGATTAGCTTTGGTAAAACTTCCAACTTTGGAACGTAGAAGGTCTGTTTTAGGTGTTTGTTTTGTTTTCAATCTGGTTAAAGGTGATATCGATTCTGAGTTTTTGCTTTCTAACCTGAATTTCAGCATTCCAGCAAGATTTTCACTGCGCTATCGTCCTCTTTCTTTAGATTTCTATAGAACGAATTATGCATGTAATTTTCCATTTCGTAGATTATGTAATGATTTTAATTTGCATTATGACTTTATAGATTTTAATTGTAGTGTTTGTAATGTAAAGCGTGGCTTGTATACTGGCATTAGTTTATAAATTATTATATAAAAATGTATTTTCCTTCTTGCCTTAGATTATTCCGTTTTATTGTCACCTTATTCAGCTTGTGATTATTAAGTTCTGTAGCTGTTTTATGTTCTCGTTGCCATAACTTTTCTCTTACCCGCTACAGTCCGGACTGTAGTGTGTACGTGTCCCTACGTAATGGGGGCGAGCACTCCGAGGTCGGATGAGGGTGGGTTAGTGAGAGGCCGGGGACGTTAAAAAAAAAAATCAATTCAAATCACTTTTAATTGCTTAATAAACCCCTTCAGCCATCTCTGTATATACAGTAAATTGTTACATTCATATGTATGTATGTATGTATGCTTTGTTAAGTACTGTATGAAATTTATTTTCTGTATTCTTAAGTGTTGAATAGATACGTTTTGTTATAGCATAGAACACAACCAATTTTAATTCAACACAAAGCAAATTAAGTTGTAACAGTTGTAGAGGTTTATAACAGAGGTGAGTTAAGCTAAATAACACACAACGTAACTCAACACAATACTGTTAATAAATTTATTCTCCTTTTCCATACACAACTCTTATGTACTCTTTCTTATTCTTATAAGAACAGCAGGGAGAGAGAGAGAGCTTTTCTCAACCCCTAAATGGGAAAAACACACACACACATAACACTTAAACACATGTATTGTTGATAATTTATTGTCACAGCATGGTAGACAAGCAAGAGATGCCATATTGTTACGGAATTGTTTTATTTACATTCTGTTATTTACCGTTAGTTATTTTGCTAAGCTTGATTAAATAAATGGTAACGGTTAAATGATTTTTGTTGTTGTGTGTGTTTTTAACATTTTTATTTTGTTGTTGTTTTGCTTTTGTCAAATTGATGAGTAATTGTGTTGGGTTTGCTGTTAAAATAGTTCTTTTTTGTTTTTACTTCATTGGTTTTGTTTTGCTTTTTGCAGTTGATGTTGTTGTATTGTAGAGTTAAATTATTTTCTATGGCTTAGTTTGCTCTGAGAGTCGTTACAGTGTGTCACGCAACGTTTAAATAAAAAAAGAAGAAAATTAAGTAACGCAATGGATTTTGAAGTTTTTTTTCTTGTTCTTCATTTTTTTAAAGCAAAGATATAAAGCTAGCAAGTGTTTAAGGAAAGAAAAATTCTTTTTTAAAGGAAAAAAATATATTCTATCTATTCTGTATTATTACAATAAGATATAAAAACAACGTTGCAGACTTAACGACGACGTTTGTTAAGGGTGTTGGAGGAAAATCTATGAAGAGTGCTGGTCTTCCGACAATATTTTCTTTTTTTAAAGAAAATTCTTAAGCAAAAAATAGAAAAAAAAAATAGCAAATAAAAGAAGAAGAAAAATCATGGCTTACGAAACGGTGTCATGCCAATTTTATTTCATTTTAAAATAATAAAAGTGATCTCTTTAATTGAAAAGGGAAATTAAATTAAACAAAAAAGCAAATTTTTAAATTTTTAAATAGAAAAAGAAAAGAAAATAAGAAAATGCTGAAGAAAAGTGTTAATTTTAAAAAAGAAAAAGAAGTGAATAATATTTAAGCTTGAATACAAAGCATAGTATAGCTAAAATAGGGTAGAAATAAAAGAGAAAAACGAAAAAAATTAAATCAATTAAAAAAAAATCTTTTTTTTTTTTTTGGATGACAATTTGCAAGAGATTCCTGCTGTAAAGGAATAACAAAAAAAAACCAAATACAATTACAAATTTTAAAACAACTACTACGTGTATATAAAACGCAACGTTTTTTTTTACATATAAATTCGTCTGTATCTATTTTCCAAAAAAAAAAAGAAAAACAAAAAAAAGCAGAGAAGAAAAACCGAAAAAAAGCTTCAAAAAAATTGAAAAAGAAAAAATTTACCACCCACAGTAATAAGCAACGGGATTACGTGTGAAAAATTATTTTAGATTTGTTAAGGTTACAGCAACAGCAACAGCAACAAAAAATAAAACAAAAGGCCACTATAACAAACAACAGAAAGGCAGGAAAGGCAGCAAAGAAAATTACCAACAACTCAGTGGTGAATATCATTAGACTCCCCCAAAGGATATATTGTGTGTAATTGAAAATAACAACAACAACAACTATTACAACTTGTACTACAACAACTTGTAATTATTTAAACACTATTTTGGGCGAGCAGAAGGAGCAGCAACAGCAGTTAACAGCCAACAGCCAACAGTCAAATACAACTACGATTAGAGAACACTCACTCACTCACTCTCTACTAAACTCAACAACCAATTCACAACAACAAAAATGGTAAAAAATGTTTTTTTATGCTTAAGAACTTAAGAAATAAACTCAAGGATATTAATTATGCACATGCAAATTCAATTTAAATTTCTCTTTCTATGTATATTTCCTTCTAACGATAGATAGATGGTTTTCATTTCACATTTCCTTTTGCAATATTTCCTTTACAATTAATTTTTTTCCTTTTTTTTTTGCAATTCCCACCTCCTTTAATCTTGTTCTTCCTTCATCTTGAACTACCGACCCAGAATAAATAAATTCTCGTATTTTTTTGCATTTGTTTTTCACTTTTTTTTATTGTTTTTATACAATATGTACTCTTAAGGGGCCAAGCAAACGTTTACCTTTTGCATGCGCTCTTTCTCTTACACTCTCTGTCGCTCTCTCTCTAAAAAACGTACAAAAAAAAATATCGGTAAAAACATGAAGAAAAGAACAAAAAAACGGTATTCAAAACGACAATTGCATTTCCTCAATAAAAAATGTGAAAAAACGATAACAAAACAATAACAAAACAAAAAAACAAACAATTCAACAACAACAATAATACAAATGAGGCAATTGTTGTGGGGAAATTAACAGTCAGCAAAACAAAAGGATTTTAATGACTGCGGTCTAACGGTACAATAAGTTACAATAAATAATAACAACAACAACAACCAACGTTAACCAACAACTAAAGTCCTACAAACAAGCAACACTAGAAGAAGAAGAAAACATTTACATTTCGAAACTATGTACTCTCCACACCACACCACACTCTCTCTCTTACACATGCCCATACACACACACACACATACACCCTTACTCGCTTATTCTCACTTGTAATTTCTTGTCATCACCGTAAATGTTCTTTTCCGTAAGGTTACCAAGTGATTGTGAAGGAGGCCTTGCTTGTATCACATTATGAAAGTTTTATTTCACAACATTAAGAGTTTACAGGTGAGAGGAAAGAAGATTAGGAAGGTGCAACAACTATTGAATTAATTTCATTAAAAATTAATTGAATTTCATTGGAAAAAAAAGGAAAAAATAATAGCGATGTGTAAACATGAAAGACACACAATCAAACATTGATGGTGATACCATCTGCTTTAGAAGCTAACTGACTAACATTGACAATTCTTGTTGAATCAGTCTTGATGATCAGTATCAGTAGGACTTTGTATTAAAAGCATGAATCACTAAAAACAAAGCTGAAAATCAGTCTGATTAGTTATCGAGTTTAATGTTATGCAACGACAATTACATACATACATACATAATTGGTCATTACAACCCTTCATTCTGGATTATTGACCTAGTTTCTCACACCACTTATGTTGTGTGTGTTAATTTTATACATAAATGGCGGGTCCTGCAGTTTAAAGTCGACTCTCAACGCTAGATTTTTTATGAGAAACTTTTCATGGCTATTTTATTTACTCTGAGAGTTTTTGCCAGAATCTGCTGAGAGAAAATCGCCTAAGAAATACTTTTTTTTTATTTTGTTTTGATGTCTGGCCTGGGGCCCGAACTCTGGCTTTACGTCTAATAAGCCAACACACTACCTACTAGACTACGGCGACTTCTGCAGTTAAACACGTTACAATTAAGCAGTTCCAGTTAAACACGGGTAGCCTGCATAGCTGGTATACAGCCTCTGTAAGAGAACTCTCCCATTGCAATCGTGACCGCTAAGAATAGATATGTAGACTGATAGAGATGCCGCAACTTACTTACTTAATTGGTCATCAAAAGGCTTTCACAAAGACTTTCAAAGGATTACAACCTAGCTTCCCACACCATTCACGTTGTGTGTGTTGACAGGGACTTTCGTTAAAAGTTGACTTCGAATGACAGATTTTGGAGAAACTTTTCATGACACTTTTATTTACCCTCAGTAATAATGAAGTCGCCGTGGTCTAGTGGCTAGTGTGTTGGCTTATTAGACAAAAAGCCCGGGTTCTCGAATCCCAGGTCAGACATCAAAAACGAAAAATATTTCTTCGACGACTTCCTCTCAGCAGAATTCTGGCAAAGGCTCTGAGAGTGAAAATTGCCATGAAAAGCTTCTCAAAAATTTGTCGTTCGGAGTCGACTTTAAAACCGTAGGTCCCTTTAATCATAAATAAAATTAACGCACACAACATAAGTGGTGTGAGAAGCTAGGTCGTAATCCTGACTGAAGGGTTGTAATGGCCAATTATGTATGTAATAAAGTGCGCCGTCGTGTGGGTTATTGTTTCACTTGATTATCCAATTGAGTTACAATTTCATCTTAGCTGAAATCGTGAAAGAAACTGATCTTTTCTGAACAAATCTGCAGTCAAATCTGCAGTCATTTCGTCAATGCAATGCTTGCATATTTCATTTTCCCGTAACATATATGGACTTAAACGTAGTAAATTCTTTTTCATTGCTTTAAACAACTTAGAGTTGTCAGAAAGCATCTCTTTCCCTACGCTTTAGTCAAGTGTTTGCCAGGTAAGCAAGTTCTAAAGTGATAGGGTTGCCACTCGTTGTTGCAGAGCGCGTGATCGTTGACGATCCTTTCTCCAAAGGATTTCCTCAAGGAAACTAGGAAACTGGAACTGTTTATGATACGTATTATCTGCTCTACTTCGTCTAACACAAGCAATATTTTGGCCAGTGCGTAGATTGCGACATTGCAGAGGCTTGCCCATATTTCTAAAGCATACAGTTTCTTACAACTTATTCCAAAAGGCTGGAAAATTGGTAATTACTTTTACGTGTTCTTCGTTTGTTAAACGATCCACTAAATAAATAAACTTCAGCTATCGGCATTACTCCACCAGTGGTAATCAAAACCCCTAAATGGATAACCAGATCATGAGCTTATCCATTTTGACTATGGATTTGTAAAAATCAATCCATAATCAATCAATAATTCATTAAAAATTCATTTCGATGTGATGAAATTTTGTAATCTTTTGTTGACCCTTTTTATTTTCGGTTTAACCTCCACACTTAAACTTTATTAAGGTCAATGCAAAAAAAGGCAACCAAAGGAATGCTTATGTAGTATTATCGGGTTAATATTTTCTGAATTGTTGCCAAAAAAAAGGAAAAGAGAAAAGAAAACAGCAACAACAACAAAAAATAATGATGAGATGATTATTCCAAGTTGTGTCATTTTGGAAAACATCAATGACCTAGAAAAAATTTAGAAAAAAAAATAATAAAAAAAAAACTATTAATAAAATTAAATGATGTTAAAAAATAAATAATATCCCATCCTGTCCCATCTCATGCAATAATTGTCTACATTACAGTGTTGCCACGTTAATGGAATAAAATTTGAATTTAAAAATTGGAACAAATTATTCCCCGTTACAGGAACAGCTCTGATACGTTACAAATCAACGATGGTTGAAATGAGCTCCCCGAAACTACAGGTTGGGGGAACGGATCGGGTTGTTCTGTTTCTAGAGTGGCTGCTGGACTTGGTTAAGGCCAGCTTAAGATTGGTTGTCGGTTTTATCACGGGGCACTGCGAGATTAGGTCGCTGACGGGGATCTGGAACAGGGAATGTTGCGATAAGGAGGAGTTGGAGACTGTCGAAAATCTCCTCTGCAACTGCCCAGCCCTTGGTAGGTTGAGGTTGAGGACCCTTGGCAGGGCCTTCTTTGAGAACTTGAGTTCTGTGTCGAGAGCCGACATCAAGGCTCTCCACAGATTCATTAGCAGCTTGAGCTGGTTGAAAGGTGCTAGGGCTTCATAAGTGTAGTCGCACTCTCAACCTCTTTTGTTTTGTATCTGTTTCTTTACATTCCTCCGTTTCCCATTCTCTCTCCCCTTCCCTACATTCCTATATCCTCCATTTCCTTCCTCCCCTAAGGACAATGTACAATGGGTTAATTTCGACCTCCGGGTACTGTGCTTGTCTTGACCGACAGGTGCACGTCCTCTAACCTAACCTAACCTAACCTAGCTACAGGTACCGCTATATTAAGTTAATAATTGTTGGAGATAATTTAACTCCCATGAAGTGAATAAAGAATGCTAGAGAAAGTCGCCGTAATCTAGTAGGTAGGTTTATTAGAAGAGAAACCGAGTTTTAACCTTTGGTTCACATATCTTGAACAAAACGAAATTCGAAAACAAATTGGCCACTTCCTTTTCAGCAATTTTCTGGCTTAAAATCTCTAGAGTAAATAAAATTGCGATGAAAAGTTTCTCAAAAATTCGTAGGACCCGCCACTTATGAATAAAATTGATACGCTCAAGAAGAAGCTAGGTCCCGAACGTCATACTCAGTGTTCTCTTCTTGAAAAAGGGTTCTGTATCAATGATAATTTTGCGAAAACTTTTAATGAAATATAGTCGAACTTCTATAATTTGAACTTCTATTACTTGAAGTTTCTAAAAGTTGAAACACATCTCGTGGCAACAGCATCTAGATCACTTGTAAATTTACTTCCCAAAAGTTGAAGTTTCTATAAGTTGAAGTTTTTTTCTGGTTAATGGTGATTCAATATATAGAAGTTTGACTGTACCCGACATTACTTCAAAAAGCAATGTACCGCACTATCTGGCAACACTGATTTCTGCATCCATTTTTCAGTTCTATTCTCGTTATTCATAATGATGTAACCTTCCGTAATGGTAAATGTATCTACAAACATATGTAGATGGGGTAGCTGAAAAGAGAGGAAGGAACCCCTAAAATAAATATTCGCATTCATATTTTCTTTTCGGCTTAAATCGAGCAAAATGTCATGACGATGGCAAAGATTCAAGAAGAAGAGGGTTGACAAGAAAAATAACGTCATAGTTGCTGGTGTTGTTATTGTTATCGTTTTTCAATTTTGTCTTCTTTTTTTGCACAAAGATTTCAAATAATTTGTTAAATTCAAGAAAATAAATGTTATTTTTTTATTATTGCACTTGAGTTGTTCACTCGCCTTCTCTCTCTCTCTCTCTCTTTCGCTCTTTCTCTGATGAACACTCAAGCATTCATTCATTCTTGTGCTCACTGTGAAACAGCAAACAAACGTGCATACGAACTATAAGCATTCAACCGTACCGTATACTACAGTGACAACAGCCACAAGCCCCACAATAACCCACACTACCCTACCATGCCATACTACAATATACGGTTCTAAGCTTCTCTTATCGCTTTCTCACAGTCCAACAACAAACTGTAGCAGCAGAATATTATTATTGTTGTTATCTGTTATTCTAAAAGAAAGAAAAAAAAATAAAAGCATGCAAACACACAATCACACATACACACACTAACTGTCAACAAAAAGAACTTACACACACACACACATTGCGTTTTTTTGCAGTCATCGTTTTAGTCGGTTATTTGGTTGGTAGGTCTGTCGTCGTTGGGTTTACATATACTAGAGAAAGCAAGAAATCGTAAATCGATAATGTGATGTGAGACATGTTTTTAACTCATGCATGCTGGCGTTTTACACATACACACACACACGCTTTTAAATACTATATTCAACACGAAGCAGAACAGGACAGCCATGAGTTGATTTAAGCAGAGAGTAAATGTCGCACCAATCCACCAGATGTCACACACATACACTATGACCGAGTGGCCCACTCACTTTTAACATACATACACACACACACACACACAGTGTAACACAGTACAGCAGAGTAAATCAAACAGAAAACAAAACACCATCCATTGCTTTACACAGAATGAAGAAGTAGAAAAATTTTATCATTTTTTTTTTTTGTTTTGGTTTTTGTACTCTGTAAGTGTGTGTGTGTGTGTGAGTGAGTTTCTATTTATGTTACAAACAGTGGCACCATTAAGGCTGGTTGGGTGAATTTAATCAATTTTCGTTATTAAATTTTAATTATTCGTTATTTTTTTTTGTTGCTTTTCTTATGTCCTTGATTATAATTTTAATAATTACGGACATTGAACTTTGTTTACGATATCAAGTTAGAAAATATTTATTTTTTTGGAATTATGTATTTAGATTGTAAACAAGAGTATTTAAAAAAGGGTTTATGAATCCTACATCCATACAGTCTGTATATTAAATACACTCAGCTACAAAAGTGGAGATTTTTTCCAATTCGTTTTCGTTGAAAATCTTTATAATTTTCTAACAACTTTCCTCGATTTTAATACTATGTTCAGACATGCACTTTTATTAAATCAATATTCGGTTTATTGAGAACAATATTTTTAGCGTTCAGACATATAATAAACGAAAAATTTATTTTACTGCTGGTAAACAAAACAGCTGATTGCTTCAACAAAATTGCTTTTAATTTAATTGCGAAAATTAGTGCCAGAAATATTTAAAAAAAATGGAAAACAATTTAAGATTGGAGAAGGTATTGCTAATGATTAAACGAAACTTCGAGCTGTTGCGGTCAATAGGGACTACTTGTGACTCCAAAGTGGCTTTCCTCAGAAGGATGAGAAATAAAAATTTTATCATTTTGGGTTCTGCAAGCTGCAAAGAAAGCTTTTGCTTATGACACTATCGTTGTTTACATTTGAGTTCTCAAATATCAATAGAAAGTGTTCGGAATAATGTAATATGTTCCCTGAACGTACTTATGACAGTGTTGTATTTGAAGTTTTAATCAATATTATAACAATTTATGAATTTATTGAGCAATAATTAATTCAAATTTTATATGCAATATTGAGATCAATAATGCTATTTATTGCGATTTCCTCAATATAAGTGCATGTCTGAACATAGTATAAGACGGTATTTTGTGTTGGTTCAGAAATTTGTGAAGTTTGTTAATCGTATGCATACTTTTGTGGGCCTGTGTATACACATATGTACTTACGTAAGTAATGAGTTTTTTTATAATCAACATTAAATAAAAAAAACCGCAATAAGTCGTTTTTTTTATTCACTTAATTGTGCAAAATTCTTTGATAATTTTAGCTGTTCTCTCTAAAAGAATTTTTAAATTTGCACTAGAGGAAATAAAAAGGCGATATGACAATAGCTTGAGAAAGCCATAAAAGAGCGATTAATAATCATGCGATTTAAGGAAAGAATAACAGAACCAGTCCTAACCTCAGCAAGGTCTAGCAATGTTGCTTTTACAGCCATGTTGTTGACTAAGATGAACGTCACTGCAAAACAACCCTTCTCTAGTTCCAATTTAACTGAGGCAACTAAATACATTTGCCTTAAACAACTGTAGCATGATGGAGATTACGAGCGATTGGACAGTTCATCAGCAATGCAATTTCCGAAAATTTTTTATGTACTGAAGCCCCTTATAAAGATAACGCTGATTTTTAAATGATCCTAAATTTCTATGGATTTGAATGCCGGAAATTTCTCGGCATCCATGAATCTTAACTGTCACTGAAGTGACAATCGTTAGGAACTTTTCGAATAAATTAAGTCAAAGTGTTAGCAGAGTACTTGGAAGTCAGATGTAAATGACTCATGCATATCAAGTTTTTTTTCAATAAATGTTGCATTTGTCTACAAAAGCGTAAGTAGAATTAGAAAATCTTTGTTCATTTCGTAGAGATCTTTGAATTTCATCAACTTGAAACCGTCGAATTCTAACGTTATTTCACTGCATAGTGTAACAGGAACAATACTCATTCCATAAACTATTTTTCACGTCAAATTCTACCTCTGCATTTCCAACCTTCAGACTCGTTCCATAGAATTTCAGAATGCAACATTTCATCTGTACATACATATCATGACCAAATCTATCTAACTATTTTCTAAAGCATTAAGGATCATTCAAGAACTGGGGTCTTGTAGAAGTTCAGCTTGCAGCAGTTCACCTTGCTTCAAATTATCCTTCCATTGTGCTTGTTATTTACTCAACGAAATTCATCGTTCTTCAGCCTGTCCTGGGTCCTTCAGATGGTGGAAGAGTATCCTCGTTTTATCCGTCAATTCCTCTATCGGCATTACCTTTCACTCAAACTTATTTGAACCTCAAATTGATTGAAAAGATTTGTATTTCAGTGTGGAATCAAACAACAATATTTTCTATTGTATTAAGGGTCTGTAAGTATAGCCGCCAGTTAATCGTTTTAAAATAAATATGACAGAGTAAAATATGTTGTTATTTTATTCTTTACAATAAATTTAATTATTTGCTCAGTGAACTGATTATGATGTCTGTTTAACGGATCATTTAAAATTCTTATTAATTTATTAATTTTGTTTTTTTTTTTTTTTTGTTTTCAAATAATAATACACGAGCATTGTTCTGTTAATTGGCATAACATTTGCTCATAGAATATTGAAAAACTATGAAAATATTTCTTTATTATGAAAATATGATTTAATTTTATAGTTTAGCGTTTAATATCAATTAAATTTTTAAATCCTTTTCAAAACACAATTCATTTACATTTTTTCTTTCATTTCTCGATACAAGAATTAATTTTGCCCCAACAAATCAACATCCATGCAGCCATTGTCACACAGTAAAAAATTCTCATTAAAATATCTTTGCTTGCGTTACACTGTGTGCATGGTTGTGGTTTTTATTTTCTCTTTAAATTTGTTTTCATTTCTGCTTCACGTTACGTTAACATAAGCATGAGGACTCACGCACACAACACACGCACACATACGATGTAGCGAAAGCAAGCATATAGTTTTACAGTGTGATATAAGAACTAAAAGACGACCATATGATAGTTGTATTTGCGTACATACTATGTGTATATGAGTGTATGCATGTGTTTATTTATTTGGTGGTGTATTTGCATGGCAATAAGCAAATAACAAAAAAAAAAAAAAAAACCAAGGAAACTCCCCACTCTTACTCTGTGTGTGTGCGATTCACTCTTCGGCTCTTTAAAAGAAAATATTTGCAAAACTTTGCATAACAGAGAATGAAACGACAAACTGTTGTGCTTGATTTATTATTATTGTTGTTGTTGTTGTTTTTCTTTTTTTAATTTTTTTTCTGTAGAGTTTGCCAATACATCTCGGTGTTATTTTTGGCATTTGAAATTCAACAAAAATGGTGGGTGGATGTAGTTGATTTTTTTTTCTCTCTTTTTAAAAACAACGTCATATGTAGTAGTGCAAAAACAGTTGTTGTTTATGTGTGGTGTGTATGTGCATGAGTGTTATTTTATACTTTTTTTTAACTGCAATATTACCCTCATTAATGACGGATTTTTTCTTTATGTTCTCTTAAGAGGCAACAATGTCCCTCAGGGGAAGATCATCTTCGGCTTTTCACTCACATAGGACACGAACATCAACAATATTGGATAAAAAGATCGTACAAATGCATTCAGTTGTTTGCCAGCTTTCAATAAAGCAAGTTGTCGTCGCTTCTTTTTGCAATTTTTTTTTGCATTACAATTATATTTTTTTTATTTTATTTTATTTATTCAAGTCAGTGGACAAATTCCTTACTGACTAATAACAATTTTTATTTTTTTTATTTTATTTTTATATGCCTATGAAATATTCCTACAGGCAATAACATTACAAACTATGACATTAAATTTTATTTACAAAAACTAAGAATTTAAATACTTGATTATATTATTTTTTAGGACATTATTCGATAAAGAAAAATCAATTAGATTATACAATTTATTAAATTCGCACCAGCTTAGTTGGTTCTAAAAAATTGTATTGATAATGGGGTAAAATGACGTGATGGACCTTAAGGAACATTAAAAGTGATATCATGGATTAAAAAACTGGAGCCAATATCAGCAGTAATTACATTGAATAAGAACGAGATATTTAACATAGTTCTGAGACTTTGAGACTTTTAAGTGTGGGAAGTTTGATTAAAGCTAGTCTGACAGAATAAGATGGTAGGCTAGTGGGATTAAAATTCAGTCCTCGTAGACAAAATATCAGAAATTGCTTTTGGACAGATTCGATGATGTCGTAATATTTTTTATAAAGAGGGTCCCATATTAGGGATCCATACTCTAGAATAGGCCTCACAAGAGATGTGTAGAGCGATTTAGCAACACAAGGATCGTTAAATTCTTTTGCCCACCGTTTTATAAAACCAAGTACGCTTCTTGCTTTATTCACTGTCATAGCTATGTGCGGAATAAAATTTAGTTTGGGATCAAGTAAAACTCCTACACCCAGGAAGTTATCTACAAGCTCAAGATCGTATCCATTAAAAGCATATTTTGCAGGAATCGGATTCTTCCTTACAAATCTCATGTATTTACATTTTTTTAGATTAAGCTCCATTAAATTTAAATTACACCATAACTGAAACGAATTTAGGTGAAGTAGTTTCTGATCGGAAATTCGGCGATAACTTAGGAAAATTTTTACGTCATCAGCATACATTAGGATATTGGAATAGCGAATCATATCAAGTAAGTCGTTAATAAACATGAAAACAGAAGCGGTCCAAGATGGGTACCCTGAGGAACACCAGAAAGGACATCAATACTTCTGGAGCAGCAGTTTTTAAAAAGTACGGTTTGTTTTCTGTTAGTTAAATATGAGTAAATCCATTTTAAACTAAGATCGGTAAATCATCCCATTAAATGAAGTTTCCTCTTCAAAGCTAGAAGCTTCCTCTACCGAAAGAAAAATTACAGTAAGATTCACTATTTTCTAATTAGATTCACTAATAACAATGGGAAATGATCTCCATTTTAGATAAACACATTATTAGATTACACTTGAAAATATTACTAACAATTTTCCTTTGGGTTATGCACATGCCTCTCCCAAATACGCTCACATTTTTATTATGTTGTCATTGTGTCGACGTCTGAATATTACCCTCATTAATGACAGCTTTTTCTTTATGTTGTCTTAAGAGATTTATTTGTTGTTGCCAAAGTGTGTATGGTAGTGTATGCGTGCCTTATTTTTAGCATTTTTACTGACATTAAAATAACAACAATAATAGCAATTGATGTCATTTAATGACATATCCTTGCAATTGCTCACTATTTTTATAGTGTTTTTGTGATTTTTTTATCGTTGGGTTGTTATTGTTGTTAATAAGTGTTGTTGATGTGATTGTTGTTGTCGTTGTTGTTATTGCTGTTGTCGTTGTTGCTTTCCTTTTCAATTGTTTTCATTTATTTCGCAATCCACTCATCTATCCAACCAACCAACCATCCATCCATCCATTTCGAGTGCATTAGTAAGCGTTAGTCTCTTTATTTTTTTTTCTAAGTTTTACTATCGCATTTTACCATTACAAACGTACGTACATACATATGTACGTACACACTTATTATTATTATTTTTTTTTTTTGTTCCAGTCATTTTGACAAGTAGTTGTAGTAGTTGTTGTTGTATTACCAATAAATTCAGTCTAGAAAAGAAACCAAAACCAAAAAATTCAATAGAGGGTAACAACAATAAATAAAATGTGGTTTTGATACGATGCGATGCGATGCGAGCAAGTACTTGCAAGTTTATTGACATGAATGATAGCGTTGTTGTTGTCGTTTTTATTGCTGTTGTAAGTCGTCTTTTGGCATTAAATTTCATTCATTTGATTTGTTGAGGGTTTTTTTTAATTTTTTTTTGTTTCTTTTTTTCTTATTATTTTGCATTTCGATTTCTTGTACTCTTTTTCAATGATTCATTCAATGATTTTGGGCCCATTGGTTACAATGCATGGATTGTCAACAATATCAAGTCTTGTAACACTTTGTTCATTAATTATAAAGCATACAAAATATACAAACAAGATAATAATATTGTATTTCATCAATTAAATATTAAATTATACGCGGGATTATTAAAATGGAAAATTTTTAAAATTTGAAATTAATGCCGTTTTTTTAGGGTGTATAGATTTGTTAACAAGTGATAAAATTTAATGGAATACATAAGAATTTACCTTAAAAGTGACATATTGACATTACATTATATTTTTACCTTTTTAAAAACATGATGCCCTTGTGAAAAGACCGGTTATGGTAAATACAATCCTACCTTTCGAAGGTTTTGACCTTGTGATTTGCTTATCGTCATAGCAAAAGCAACTTTCACAGGGAATTGTTTACGTGTCTTTCGGAAAGGCACAGTTGGATCAGAAGGTGTAAGGTTGATTCGGGGTATGAGTACAGTTTTATCGGTATGAAATAATTTTTGCTAATATGATGTGCTCTCCCAAGTTTGTTACGATTATCCTGATACCATTTATTAACCCCTATTACTACACTCCATAAAATAAACAACGCCATGACAATAACAACATTACCAAATTGGCTTTTACAACTTTATATATTATTATGTGGAATAGCATTACAATTAAGCGACCCTGTTTATCGCACTTGATCTAACAACTACTGCAAAGTATTGCCAAACCAGATTTTTACAACTTAATATGCATATTATATATAACTGACTTAGTAATAAACGGCATTATAGTAAATATTGGTATTGCCAGAATGGATTTTAATACATACTACATTATGTAGACCCTATATTACCACACTTGAACAAAAACATATAATCACAATGACAACAGTATTATTATGCAGTTCTATATGAAATATAATTTTTATCAATGAAAATATTAATTTTTCAATTTCTAATTATTTTTTGCCATTAGTATTGGATGAAAGCTTTAAAGTGAGATATCGTCCATTAAATTTGATGCGGTGGTATGGGAGATATTTGCAACCGACAAAAAAAATGCTTTAGAAATAATATATATGATTGTTATTTATCGTTCGTACAATTCCGGGTGCCAACTTTAGAAATTGATTCACTTTATAACAATTTACTTTAATTGCTATTCTTCTTTTACACTCTTCCGCGTACGCAATAACAACTGATCGTTATTCTTCTCTGCTTAAAACCTTTTTTTTTTTGTATAAGCATCACCTCAATATTCTCTTCACACACAACGTATCTGACCGAATTCTTATTTAATTCCACGTAACGTCTTCAACATAACTGACTGAATTTTGCCTAAATCGCCATTGTCTAATTTCTTTTGCCTTTTATATCTAAAAGGGTCAACAGTCTGATGAATGCACTTGAAGGAGAATGTCGTCGAGAAACATCTAAAAATGTAAACAATTTGTTTTCATTATTGTTGTTTGTATATCTGGTTTCCATTCCATTCCAGGCAGAGTAGTTGTTGCTTGCGTATTTGTCTATACGCTATTTTTTTTATACTGCACTTTGTTTTTTGCTTGTTTACTTATTTGTCCGCTGCACTTTGTTGTTGGTTGTTTACATCTTTATCCCTTATAGTTTTTTTTATACAGATGTTGTTGAAATTTTTTTGTTTATCCATCGACATTGTAAACAAGTCCATTGTTTTTGTTGCTATATTTTACTTATTCGCTGATCACGTGAACAAGTCCATTGTTTTGTTTGGGAGCTTTATGTATCATTTTTTACATGATCAAGTCTATTGTGTTGGTTTGGAGCTTATGTTTATTATTTTAACCACGGTCTCACGTATGATATGTCGACATACTACATACTAAACTACGGCGACATCCTATAAGATTGCAGTAGTTAAATTACGGTTAATTGTTGACAGAATGGTATTCCCAAATCCCAATTTTTGATTTTAAAAAACCATTACTTTGAAGCGTTATTGCATACTTGCAACATAAATGGTCATTACACCCTTCAGTTAGAACGATGACCTATCTTCCCACACCATTTATCTTGTGTGTGTTAATTTTATCCACAGAGCTGCTAGACCAATAGTTTAAAGTCGACTCCGAACGAGAATTTAAGAATTTTTCATGGCAATTTTATTTCCTCACAAAGTTTTTGCCTGAAATCTGCTGAGAGGCAGTCGTCGAAGAAATACTTACTTACTTAATTGGCCATAACAACCCGATTAACGGATTTCAGCCTGCCGCAACACATCCTTCCAGTCGCTTCTGCTTCTTGCGCGCCTACGCCAATTGGTCACACCAATCGATGACAGGGCTTTCTCAATTTGGTCCTTCCAACGGATACAAGGTCGTTCTCCTCGCCGACTTCCGCAGATCTCCGCATCAAATACTCGTCTCGCCGGAGCATCCACCTCCATTCGAACGCCATGGCCGAGTCAGCGCAGCCGCTGGATATTAATACGCTGTACAACGTCCCTGTTGTTGAGGAGCTTATACAGCTCACTGTTGTATCGGATGCAAAAAT
>CM025789.1:9133049-9166422 GCA_014635995.1 Sarcophaga peregrina
ATTCACTATTTCGTAAAGCGCCCATATAAAAAAACTTAGTGTTCAAATTAGCGTTGGATAGTTCATTATATTCGAAGTTCACATTAGCGTGAGTTCACTGTATTTCGACATGAACAGCGTTGACAGGCGAACTTCGTCCCGCCCGATACGCAGATCTATCTAGTTTAAAATATAATCGAAGTTAGTATGTTATTTAGGTGAGGCATATAAAGAATAATAATAAGAGGTCCGAATCACGGGTAGCGCTGAAGAAGTAGTAGTTGTTGTACTCGCTGCAAAACAAAAACCAACAGATATGCATTTTATATATGTACATAGGTAGCTATAAACCATCCAATTAGCTGACTTATATATAGGTATTTCTTAAAGAGGGAGAGTTACCACGCCCATTTTTGGTAAGTTTGTCATTATCGGTTCTACAAACTTATTCACCAAATTGCATTCATCTACGATCACTATGTTCCTAAATATTAAAATTTAAAGGTTTGCCACGCCTACTTTTTGTTATATCGAATTTTTTTTAACCATCTACACCTAAGCTTTCGAACAAAAAAAAAAAAAAAAGAATGGTTAAAATCGATACAGTAGTCCAAGAGGTATAGGTATCACTTGAAGGGGGAGGTTTGTCACGACCGTTTTCGGTGGGATTGTGGATATCGACTCTACGAACTTACCCACCAAATTTTGTTCGTCAACCGTCAATCTGTACCTAAATATTAAATTTTAACGATTTGCCACGTCCTCTTTACATTTAGGGATATGAAAAAAAGATATTGTCCGATTCCCAGCCCTACCCGATATGCACACAAAATTTCATATAAATCGCTCGATCCATTTCGGAGGAGTTTAACCACTAAGATTTCACAATGTTTTTGTTTTAATTTTTAAATTTTGTATTGTGCAGTACTGTTATTATTATTTATCAATGAAATTATAAAACTTAAAACAATTTTTGATAAAATTTAAGTTTTCAGCATGTCATACAAAACAGACGAGGTTTCAAACTGAATGCATTTATACTATTGTATTGTAAATATTTGCAAATGAAATTTTAGGAATATATTGCAACATGTAACAAATTTTTTTTTTAATATAATTTTTAATTTTTTTTTCAAAATACTTATCGTTTTTAGGTTATGGTAGGTCTACAGATACCGTTTTTAGCAGTTCAGAATATTTTATTAATTTATTTTGGTTATTTGAAACACTTTCCTATAAAGTTTAAGGCTTTCAAGAAAATCATCTTCAAGTAAATTGTTTAAAAAAGAAAGGTTTATTGAAGTACACTCAGGCACAAAAGTATACATACTGTTAACAAAATTTCAGAAATTTTTTAACCAATCCGTTTTCGTTGTAAATCTTTATAATTGTCTGAGAATTTTCTTTGATTTTAAGACGGTCTTTAAGATTGTTTAAGAAGTTTGTGAAATTTCTTAATCGTATGTATACTTTTGGTGGCCCTGCACAGGCCCACAAAAGTTAACAATTTTTAGAAATTTTCTAACCAATCCGTTTTCGTTACAATCTTTATAAATGTCTGACAACATATCTCGATTTTAAGACGGTCTTTTGCATTGGTTCGGAAATTTGTGAAATTTTAAATCGTATGTATGTATACTTTTGTGAGCCTGTGTAATTAAAAAGTAAAATTTTTAAAAAAATTTAATTTTCCATTAAAAAAGAATTCCATAATTATGGCAATGCAAGTGGTTAATTTTTAATTAAATTTTTTTTTGTTGTATTGAAATATTAATATTAGAGAATCAAACATACATACATACATACAGACATATATAGTATAACGCCAATTTAATTCGATGTCTATCCAATTTTTCTGAAAGCTTTATAGAGTACAACAATCAAGATTTAATTAAATTAACAAAAAAAGAAAAAAAAAAAGGAAATGAATTGAATTGAATAAAAATTAAATAAAAAAATATATTTAAATTGCAATAAAAATAAAAAATTAAAAAAAATAAAAACTAAAATTTAACACCAAATTAAAAACAAAAGAAAGTTACAAAAAAAATTTTATGGAAAAAAAATATAAATTAAAAAAAAAAACCAAATTAAATTAAAAATAAAAAATAGTTTATAAATGTATTTCAGAATTTAATATTTCTTAAAAATTTTATGTGTGTCTAAATTTTGTAGAAATTGATGTTTAGTTAAAAAATCTTAAATATTATTACGAGTACATATATTAAACTATTATACAATTAACAATTAAATTATAAAAAAAAAAAAAATAGAAAAACACAAACAACAACAACAATAATAATTAGAAATTTAAAATAAAAAATTAAAAAAATTTAAAAATAATAATAAAAACACAAATTATATGTGATGTTATAATAATAATTACAATGATAACAATAATAAATTGAAATATAAAAAATTAAATTACAATTAATTTAAAAAAACATTTTATTTTAAAAGAAATAAAAAAAAAAGAAAATAATTGTTATTAATAAAAACAAATAAATTCTAACAAATACTTGTTGTTTAGACAGGGTAGTCGGTATGAATTGAAAAAAATAAATTAAAATAAAAATAAAACCAATAAATTGCCCTGTTTGTTAACAATTAGTAAAAACAGCGAATTAAAAAAAAAAAAAAGTTAAATAAAATCAATTAAAGTATTACAAATAATTATTTTATAAAACGAAATTAAACTTTAGAGAAAACTTAAAATTTAAAAAACAAAAAAAAAATGGAGCTGAGTTTCAAAAGTCAACATTTGTAATAAGAAAAATTCGAAAATTTTAAATCAAAAGATATATTTTCAGTCACACTGTTGTCGGTGCTTTAAGTGCTACCAACTAAAAATCATGTTAGGCTAGTTTGATGTGCTAGCTTTGATACCAAAGTTCACGTGGGCACATATTGTGGTCCGTTATGTTGCCATTGGTAAGTGCAGCCGCTGTACTGACGGTATTCCACCGAACTCATCGAAGGAGTTGGCCGACGCAGGGGCTGCACAACTAAAAATGTTGTAATTACAATCTTTACCTTAAAAAGAAATTTATTAAAATTAAAAAAGAATTATTGCTCGATTATAGTTATTATTAATATACTAGCTGACCCGGCGAACTTCGTCCCATCCAAAATTGATTCTTTTTATTGCCCAAAACAGGCAAAGCGCTGATGAAGCAGACAAACATACTTGTTATACGAGTATATGTACATATATAGTTATAAACCATCAAATTAGCTGACTTATAGGTATCTCTTAAAGGACGAGAATTGCCACGCCCCTTTTTTGTGAGTTTATCGACATGGATCAGTATGTTCCTAAATATTCAGTTTTAAAGGTTCGCCACGCCTACTTTTTGTTATATCGAATTTTTTAACCACCTAAACCTGGTTACAATCAGTTCAGTACTTAAGAGCTATAGGCATCACTCGAAGTGGGAGGGTTGTAACGCCCATTGTTAGTGGGCATCTACGAACTTACCCAATAAATTTTATTCGTCTGCGATTAATATGTACCTAAATATTCAATTTTAATGATTTGCCACGCCCTCTTAACATTGGGGTCGCCGTGGTCTAGTAGGTAGTGTGCTGGCTTATTAGACGTAAGCCAGGGTTCGAGACCAGACATCAAAAATAAAAAAATACAAAAAAGTATTTCTTCGGCGATTTCTTCTCTTTCTCTTCTTGTTTCTCAAAAATCTGTTGTTCGGAGTCGACTTTAAACTGTAGGTCCCGCCACTTCTGTATAAAATTAACACACACAACATAAGTGGTGTGAGAAACTGCGGGCTTCCTGTGGACGATTACTGTAGACTGTCTAATGGTGAAGGTATAGCACTGGCCATTTTATAGTCACCAGCAGCAACTCGTTTCCTTACCGCTCGCATCTTCCCTCTTTCCACCTTTCCTAAAAAACCTGCACAATGCACTGCATGAGTAGGGGTCATCCCCTGAGTGCAAGTTTAGTAAAAAAAAAAAAAAAAAAAATCATGAAAATCGGTGAATCCATTTGGGAGCAGTTAAACTACTAACACCGTGACACGAAAAGTTTATAATGGGTGTTTTTTTAGCGATTATCTCTTGACAACGCTGGTTCAAACAGCTCACGCATGTTTCATGTTTTGTTTCACTGTCAAACATCTTCAGTTTGGTCTATTATTTAACCATGAATCGTCTGACAAACTTATAACTCTTGCAAATCATTGAATTTTATTATCAAAATGCGTGCCCTTCCATTTTATGGTCAGTTTAATCGACCCACTGAAGCGGCTATTCGGGCTATTGTGGCTAAATTTCGCACCAAATCTACATTGTTGGACATTAAACCACCAAGACGCTTACGTAGAGTGTGAACTGAAGAAAATATCGCAGCTGTATCGGCCAGTGTTTAATGATGACCAGCAATTATGGATTTGTCGCCGTTCGCAGCAATTGGGCCTCTATTTCTCAACAACGTGGAAAATTTTGTCGAAGAATTTAGCCTTACAAAAACACAGCTGGTGCAAGAATACATAGAAGCCAAACGACCTACCGCAACATAGAATTTTTGGTGAATGGACTGTTGGAAAGTTGGCCGAAGATCCACTTCTTTATCGAAAAATTGTGTTTAGCGACGAAGCTCATTTTTGGCTTATAATAATGGATACATAAATATGCGGAATTGTCGATTTTGGAGTGAATATCAGCCAGAATCATTGCAAAAGCTACCAATGAATCCAGAAAAAGCCACAGTTTGTAGCGGTTTATAGGCTGGTGGCATCATTGGACCGTATTTCTTCAAAGATGCTGCCAATCGTAACGTAAATGGAAATGATGAGCGCTACCGTGAGATGACATCCAACTTTTTTATGCCCAAAATGCAAGAGCTTGTTTTGCATGACTTGTGGTTTCAACAAGACGGTGCCACATGCCACACAGAACGCGTAACAATGGACTTATTGGGAGGACAGTTCGGTGTACATTTTATTTCACATTCGGGTCCTGTCAATTGGCCGCCTAGATCTGCAATTAGACATTTTTTTGTGGGGCTATGTTAAAGCTTATGTCTGTACAGACAAACCCGCTTCAATTCACGTATTCAAAGACAACATTGAAGCATTTATTCGTAAGATACCGGCCGAAATGTTGGAAAGAGTATGCCAAAATTGGACCTAAGCGGATGGACCATTTGAGGCGCAGTCGCGGTCTACATTTGCATGAAAGAATCTTCAAACATTATCGATTCACATAAAGATTTCATGCATTTTTCTGAATTTTATAAGTTTTTTTTTTGAAAAATTTTCCTATAGCCCTTAAAAAATCACCCATTGTATTAGATTATTAGAAATATATTAATGCTTAGACGTTTTCCTCCGAAATTTGCTCCCTTTTCCTTTAATTATTTCTGTGTATTGGAAAATTTCCTATATTTCTTATGACTTAAATAAATTGATTAGAAACCCAAAGAAGCCATTTATAAAATTATTAAATTAACACCTGCTCCCATTCCTTCAGAGAGTATAACTCCAATGAAAAAATAAAAAGAAACTGTACATTAAAAAATAGATTAACGATATTTTTATTTCAAAATTGTGTTTCGTGGCCAATTTTTAAAATTGGTAAAAAAAATAAAAAAAAAAATTTCGTAATACATATTGTAAAATTTTTTCGGGCACTCTCCTTAAGTGGTAAAAGTTGAGTTTTGTGATTGTTAGAATTTCAATTTCTACGAATTGATCTGAGGATATTCTAAGTGCATAGCTAAGTGATAAGCTGAGTGCATCTGCCATGTACAAGTTTTAGTTCAGAACAATGCAATATTAGCGTGAGATACTTCGAGAGGAAGTCGTCTCCTGTTGTATTCTCACTAAATTACTTTCACTTGCTCCATTTCTTATGAGTTAAACGATAAGTTTTTCCAAAATTTCCCAATGCTGTGATTAGCAATTCGTTTGCTACTGTGGCGGAAAAATTGTTAACATTTCAAGCACCAGCACATGTTCTAGAACTTTTTTCAACTACCTTTTAATTCTTCATTTAATTACAAATGATGACTTTAATTATTTCTCAAAGCAAAAATGGTTTTTAATTTTCCTTTATAAAACGAAAACATTTATTAATTAATGGCTTCAGAATAAAAAAATTTTAATTTTTTTTTAATTTAAATTTGAATTTAAAAAAAAAAAATTAAAAAAATTAATAATAATAACGTAAACCACCTTCTCCCTCCCAAAATATGTATGTATAAAAACACACAGATACACATACCTACATACATACACAGACATAAAGAAAAAATATAAGATATTTTATATTTTTGTATACGTTACTGTAAAAGAGTGATTTGATATGTGATTAACATTTGAACAAAAAACCAAAAAAAAAAAAATATTAAAAAAAAATAAAAAATGTGATCAAAATAAACCGTTAAACAAAATAATAAAAAAACTAAAAATCCAACAATAACATTCAAAGAAACAAAAACAAAACTTGCACTAAATTATATACGAGTACATACATATACAAACAAAACAACATTTATTCTATAAAAATTAAATAAATTTAAATAAAATTATAGAAAAACATTAAAAAATTAAAACGAAATATTAAAAAAAAACTTAAATAATTAAAATTAAACGACCATTAGGAATTACAAAATAAACGTATTTTTTTTGTTGAAATTATTGTAAAAATAAATACAAGATCAGCTCCATTTCATATAAGCAGGCGTCCTATTTATACAAAAAGAAATTTATAAAGAGATTACAAAAGAGTTTGAAGTGTTAAAAAAAATGTTCTAAACTTAATTTATTTTTAATTTAGTTTCTAAGAATAATTTTCATTTATAATGTTTTTTAGAGATATTAAATATATTTTTTTAGAATTTTCTTATCAAATACCTTAAAATTCCTTAGAATTCTAACGTTATCTATTCTTAAATATTTTTTTATTCGTACTAGGCATTCTTTTATTTTTACAAAAATTAATAAATTAATTACACGGTACGACAGTGAAAATACACCCGAGTAACTACCTAGTCTAAGTTATGCACTAGATTGAATAGAACTACAAAAATACCTTTTTTATATTTCTAGAACCTTCCAAACATGTTTTATTTTACAAAAAAGATTTTTTTTTGAGTTTACTTACAAATTTCTGGAATATCTAACATTTCTGACCCGATTTCCAAAATTTAAATCTTGTTGGAAAGAAGGGAGATGGACCTTTAAAGCGTTATACATATATCTACTATTCAACTTACAATGCTATGAGATTTGATGAGGTAAACTTCGAAAATTCGAATTTTTTTCAAATTTTTTTCAAGTTTGTCCATTCGTAGTAGCAAACTTTAATAAAAAAAAAAAATATAGGATAGGTGATCACATTCTTAAAGTCTGTTTTCTTGTGAAGCCGTTGAGTCATCATTTAATAAAATTATTTAAATAGTATAACAATCGAGTAATTCGGTAATTTTTCCAATTTGATCAAAAGAAGTGCCAATCTGCACTAGAAGGTCTTGATATTTCTCATGATCAAATTCGATCGTGTATTATATTGTTATGTCTTTACTTTTTAATGACGTTTAAAATATGAGATCGTAGATTGCAAATAAAATTAAATAAATTTGTATTTAATTTTAATTAAAATCGTTTATTATTCGTTAATTCTGTGCGCCGCTGTTCGCAACTTTATGTAGACAACACACAATTGCCTTTTTTGTTATTTCTCTGTTTATATCCTTTGCATAAACAATAACAATTACTATACAATTATTCAACATATCATTGTAATGGAGATCTTCAAACCAGAATTACTCTCCTCAAATACATACATCGTTTCTTCACACGCTGAATGTTCATGACTTCGCATTCTCGAAATCTCTATGAAGGTAAACATCGTTGTTTACACTCATTATTGTTGTTCGTCTATTTTGTTTACATATATTTTTGTAGTGTCGTTTGTGCATTTTTGGTTGCGATAATTTGTAAACAGGTTTGTCAACTGCATTGTATTGATTTGGTAGCTTTTGTATATCATTTTAACACTAAGTGACGTAAAAGCAAAATACCAGTAACTAAATTTTTCATTTTCATAACAATACCCATCTCATAAGTAAAGCATGATCCAAAACTTTTCTAATACGCCAGCAATGGTAAGCCCTTTGCTTGGTTTTAAATAACACAACATTGCTCTCGCTTTATATTCAACTTGTCTTTTTACTAAATATACATATACAGTGGATTGTATCAAGAAAAGCAATGCCATTATCGCTGTTAGGCTACCTATTAAATTACCGCCTAATTTATGATTCCATAGAATTTGAAGTTACTTGCATATGAAATCGTAACTGCTGAATAGCGAAAGAAATGAGTCCTCATTTATGTCTGATTCGCCTCATAGTCCTTTATACAACAATTGATTAGTTATTATAACTCTTTAATATTTCTAAAAAACATTTATACATTAAACTAGGCTTTAATAATTAATTATTACAAAATTAATTAATTTACTTATTGGCAATTAAAATTAAACAAAATTATGTATTACCCTGTTCCCTCCTTAAACCTTTTTTGCTTAATTAACTGACATTTAATTGAATTATGTATACTCGTACATATTATTTACGTACATATATTTTGCGTCACTCATTTTTAAAAAGTTTATAAACATTTATGTACATACATACCGGCGACTCCGTGCTATAACATTCTAAGTCGAAAAAGTATGTTTTGAGTTATGAGCTCTTCTCAAAGTGTTCACGCGACATACGACTATATGTATATCCAAAGTAGATTTTTCCTTATAACTTCGGAACGGATATGCGTATCTTATACTATGTTCACGTATGTAATTTAATTGAGTCACTATTCGGTTGATTGAGAATAGAATTTTTACCGTTCAGGTATAATAAATATACGCAATATTCAGCTTACTCAATATTCATTTAACAGCTGCTTGTTTTAACAACTTTGTTTTTGTTTTGTTCGTTGTTTGTCGTTGTTGATATTTGAGTTGTCAAATATCAATAGGAAGTGTTCGGTTACTTATAATATCTCACTAAACAGACTTATGACAAGGCATATTTAAAGTTTAACTGAATATTATAACAATGAGCATTTAATTGAGCAATAATTAATTGAGATTTTAAATGAAATATTGAGATCAATATTGGCGTTAATTGCGATTTACGCAATAACTGTGCATACGTGAACATAGTATTAACCAAGAATGATAAACTAAAGATTACGCCATCACACACATAAAATTAAAACTTTCTGCGCATGTTGAATTAATGACGTCACGCAAATTGTGTTCCTATTGGCTAATGATAATGTAAGTTATATTGCAGGGCTGCCAACTACTTTAACGTAGTGCACACATTTTTCAGAAGAAATGTTAATTTTCACATATGAAAAAGACTTGGAAACCTTTAAAATAGTCCAACTACGTCATCTAACGGGAAATCATGCGTAAAGCGTAATCTTTAGTTTATCATTCTTGGTATTAACCAAATTTTGCTAGTATTTAGGTTAGAGAACGTAGAATTTAAAATGCAAGAACATTAAAAACGTTCTAAGTACACTTAGAATGTTATAGAATGAAGGCGCCGATATATGCAAATAGTTAACAGTCAGTCATAAAAGTAATTTAAAATGTATTTTAAAATGTTAACAAAAAAATTATTCCAAATAAAAATAAAATAAAAAATGCGAAAATATTAGAACAATAAATTCAATTAAAAACAAATCGAAAAAATACAAAAACAAACATAGTAAATGTTAAAATTGCAATAATAAAAGAAATAATAAAAATAATAAAAAAATAGAGACAAAAAATTAGTAACAAATTTAGACTCGGCCAAATTTTGTAGCAACAAGAAAAGAAAAACCTTAAAAAATAAAACAAATGTATAAAAAGCAATAAAAAAAATAAAAATAATTATTAAATACATACATACATACATACACACATATATTCAACAAATTTATTATTAAAACAAAAAAACAAAAAAGATAATATAAAAAAAACCACTAATTCTCTATTAATTTCTAAAAACTTGGCAACTAATTTTCGTTTTTTACAAATCGAATTTCATTCGTAACAATTGTGCAAATAGACAGACTGTTTCACTTAAGCTTGTTTTTCTTCGTTTACATGATTCAAAAAAAGGACAAAAAAATAAAAAAAATAAAATAAATAGGACAACATACATATAAAAAAAATAGATAAAGAAAAAATTTGATAAACTGCTCAACATTTTTAAAAATTTAAAAGACATTTCGTTTTCATGCAAATAAATAAAAAAAAAAAAACTGTTCCTGCCTGCTCAGATTGTCCAGTGGAATCCAGGGGCTGCTCAAGTATCAAATAATCTCTAGAAGCTTTCTAGATTTATTTTATTTTCTTTTACTGTTCGACTATTCCAATGTACTCATACGCCAGACCATGAAAATTATACAAAAAGTCTCCTTATAAGGGTATTCGCTGGATAGTCAAAGAGCGAATTCAGTATGTACCTGTAGTTTCTACTAAAACCGTAATGCAGAATACCTTTTCGTCTCACAACAGCACCACTAAGGCGAGAAGAATAATAGAAAAAGAGAATAAACTTACTGAGGCTATTGTGGACCTTTTATGCCCCCAAAAACATTGGAACCAAATGAAGCTTCTCGAACAGTTATTTGGGATTCATCTTTGAAGAATAAGAGAGAAAGAGAAATTATTTATGCAGTAGAGAGCCCAGGTATTTCGATCTAGTACAACGTACTGCTAGGCATGTACCCAAGAGGTGAACAACAGATTGCTGTTCAATCTAGAAGGACGAGAGAAATTATTTATATAGTAGAGGGTCCAGGTGTTTTCTTCTCATACGACATAGTACTAGGTATACACCCAAGTGTTTAACAATAGTTATAGGTTAGATCGAAGTGGTAGCTCTGATATCACAAAGCTCCCTTGAGCATGAAGTGCGGCCCGTTGTGATGCCACGGGTGAACGGAGTCCCTGTACTGACCAAGTTCCACCAAAATCAGGAAAGAGGAAGAAGTTGGTCAGCGCAAGGGTTGCAGAACAAAAGCACGACTATCCCGCACTGGAAAACCTGCCAGAAAGTTTGATGAACGAAACTATATTCTTGATATCAATAACCTAGGAAGAATCGGGCACTGACAAAGAAAGTGGACAATTACCTCCTCTTCCTCAGCGGACCTGTATCCACGGCAGAAGTCGTTAAAAGGGAGCCTCATTCTTTCCGCATATCTACCCATGACGCAATGACCTGTAAGCACGGCCACTGTAGTTGAGATGACGTCACGTCCAAGACCAAGTAATTGGTTGGTACACCTTCTATCCATCAACGGCCAGGTGAGTCTAGCGGTGGAGCAGCACTCCTCATTGACCCAGGATAGATTGCGTCCCGAAAGATTTGCGCGCAATGGTAACTTGGCCGAGGCCAGTGGCATACCCAATTCCGGAAGGAACTAATCAGTACAACATAAGGAGCTCAGAATTTCAAGTGGTTAACAATAGCTTCCTCCTATTCCTCGCCTATACAGATCATGCAGAACTCATTAGCCTCCTCTTTTCATATGTTCAATACTGTTGCATCTCTCATTACACTTCTATTAGCGAAGACTAGCCGCTTATGAGTAATTAGTCATTTACACAACAAACTTTACCAACTTTCAATCCTGGGTTGATTAACGCAAATTGTTGAAGACTTAATTCGTTTTAAGGTTTCGTTACTAAATCACTTGCCACTGCAAGTTACGAGGGAGTTTTAACCTTTTTAAAAACGTTTAAAATATGAACTCGTAGATTGCAAATAAAATAAAAATAAATTTAAATTTGTGTTTAAGAAAAATTCTTTATTATTCTTACAAAAGTCTGTGCGCCGCCGTTCACAACTTGATGTAAACAACAACAATTGCATTTTTTTCTTTGCTAGTTAATACCCTTTGCTTAAACATTAACAAATTATTCGACAGATTTTTGTAACGGAAATCTTCAAACCACCGATTACTCTCTTCTAATGCACCGTATCTTCACATAAGACTGACTGAACTTTTACTAATTAAGTTGGTTGCTTTGCCTTGCCTTTTATATTGCAACGTAAATACACTGATGAATGTTCTTGAATCCGAATGTTTGTGGCTTCGCCTTCACGAGATCTCTATACAGGTATTTCTCGCCTACGAATTAGATAGGTTCGTGGTCACCGGTAGTAAGACGATTAAAATGAATAAAATTACACATTGTAGGTAGCTCTGGGTGTCATGAGAAATGAAACTACCCAAAATTCAAATAATTCAGACTTTATTTAAAAGAATAATAATATATTTTATGGATTCCCCGTAACCACATATTTGTCTTGTTTAGGTATTTTCTATAAAAAAAAAATTGGAAACAAAATGTTCGTAAATGCGAATAGACGTAAGTCGAACGTTCGTATTTCGGGGACATCGTTGTTTCATTATTTTTGTTTGTGTATTTTGTTTACATTTATTTTTTCTTGTAGCATTTGTTGTTGTATTTTTGTTTACTTGTTTATCATTTTTTATGCTGATATTTGTTGTTATATTACAAAGTACAATCATTTGTAAACTAGTTTGTTTACTCCATTGTTTTGTGTTTTTCAGCTTTTGTTTATACACTAATGCCCCGGTTTGCCTCGTTCTGCGTCTGCTTCGAAGTTGTGGCTTTTTAAAATTTCTGTGATTTTGAAGTTGCGTCGTTAGTGTTTCGATTTGCGTCGTTAATACGAAAGCGTTTGTACAAAGCTAAAACAGAAAAAGGGGATTTCCCGTTTAAATCTAGTGCAAATTCGAAGTTGTGTCTTTTTAAAATTTCGTATAATAAGAAGTTGCGTTTTTATTTCAGTTTGCGTCGTTAATATGAAAATGTTTGTACAAAGCTAAAACAGAAAAAGGGGATTTCCCGTTTAAGTCTAATGTATTTATGTTGCCTGATAGTTGCAAGTTGTATTTCGTTAGTAAATTAAATATTTTTTATTGAAAAATCTATTTTTTCAGCTAAAATTATGAGTCTCAGAAACAATTAAATGAAAATCAATGCAAATGTATGGAAAATCGTGCTTCGTTTTGGGTCGCATTTCTTCAGGCCCTATTAGCGACGCAAACCGGGGTATAAGTGTAATTTTAATGTTAAGCAAAGTAAAAGCAAAACACCAGTATCTAGATTTTTCCATTTTCCGTAACAATAAGTATGAGTACGTCGTGTGGGAGCGTTTACATAAAGTTTCTTGCTGCATTTGAGTGTTGTTCTAGGGATTTCAAACTAACTTAGTTCATGAATAATCAAATTAATGCTTATAGGGCAGGTGGACTGTGACAGTTTCCTTTATATTATGGACACTTTAGCTGATGTTCTTTTCGTTATAAAAGTTGAGTAGTTTATTAAAGATGACATTTTCAAATATAGACCATGTAAGTATGTACATGAAACCTTACTGTATACAGGATATTCGACTTAAAGAAGAAGAAAAATAAAACAAATTGAAGGAACAAATAATAACAAATCTTTTTTTTTTTATATAAAAAAATAAAACAAATGGAAAAAAAAGAAAGAAAAACAAACTAACTATTTACAAACTATACTACCGATCTATTTTATAATTATTATATTTTTTATAAATTGTAACAAAATAAAAAAAAAACAAAACAAAATACAAGACAATTGTTAAGTTAGAAACAAAGAAACAAATAAAAAAAAGGAATATTGAAAGAAGAAAAAATTTAAGAAATTTAAAAGTAAAATGAGTGTTTCATTTTCATAACTAAAAACTATTCAAAATTAAAATTAAAAAAAAAATTTAAATAAAATAAAAATAAAATATTTTAGCAAGAAAAATACAAAGAAAAACATTTCAAATTAGTTAAACGGAATAAAGATTATAAAACAAAAGCAAGAAAACTAGAAAACTAGATTAGAAAACCAAAATTTTAATTATATTTGTATAGATTAAACAGAAAAATAAATAAAAAACTATGAAATTATTAAACAATTAATGAAAAAAAAAATTAATAAAAAATAAAAAACAAATCATAAATCAAATCTAACAACTCAGACATCAAAACGAAAAATAGTTCTCGGCCGACTTCCTCAGCAGATTTTATGGCAAGACTCTGAGAGTAAAACTTGCCATAGAAAAGCTTCTAAAAAATCTGTCGTTCGGATTCGACTTTAAAACTGTAGGCCACCTCATGTATAAAATTAACGCACACAACATATGTGGTGTGTGAGAAAGCCTAGGTCGTAATCCGTGACTGAAGGGTGTAATGGCCAATCTATGTATGTATGTATATAAAAATGTATTTTCCTTCTTTGGTCTTAGATTGTCCCGTTTTTGTTGTTACCTTATTCAGCTTGTGATTAAGTTCTGTAGCAGTTTTATGTTCTCGTTGCCATAACTTTTCCCTTTCCCGCTACAGTTCGGACTGTAGTGTGTACGTGTCCCTACGTAATGGGGACGAGGCCCTCCGAGGCCGGAGACGTTCGAAAAAAAAAGTAAAAGCAAAACACCAGGAGCCAAATCGTTGCAGTCGTATTCGAATGAAGTTAGCGAGTTAGGTATATCGAAATTTGAGATTTTGTTATTCGATAACGAGTACCCGTTCGAGCGATATCTTGCGAAATCACATTCGCTTTGTTTTTTTAATACGAAATAAATATACATGCATACGTAATTGGTTATTATGACCTAGCTTCTTACACCACTTATGTGGTGTGCGTTAATTTTATGCATGAGAGGTCGAACCTACAGTTTCAAATCGACTCCGAACGACAGAATTTTGAGAAGCTTTTCATGGAAATTTTTATTTACGGCCCAGAAATCTGCTGAGAGGGAATGGCGGAGGAAATTTTATCATGTTCTCGTTTTGATGTCTTTGGGCTGGGATTTGAATTCGGACCTTAAGTCGAATAAGGACATTAGAAACCAATTTTTTACGTTACGTATGCTCATTCGATCACGGGTCCAGTATTTAGATTTTCCATTTTCGTAGCAATAAGTATATCGTGAGCCTTTACACAAATCTTTTTGCTGCATTGAGTGTTGTTCTAGGGATTTCAAACATATTTAGTTCATGGACAATCAAATTAATGCTTATAGGGCAGGTGGACTGTTACAGTTTCCCAATATTCTTTTCGTTATAAAAGTTGAGTAGTTTATTAAAATGACATTTTCAAATATAGACCATGTAAGTATGTACATGAAACCTTACTCTATACAGGATATTCGACTTAAAGAAGAAGAAAAATAAAACAAAATGAAGGAACAATAATAACAAATCTTTTTTCTTTTTTATATAAAAAAATAAAACAAAAAAAGAAAAACAAACAAACTATTTACAAACTATACTACCGATCTATTTTATAATTATTATATTTTTTATAAATTGTAATAAAATAAAAACAAAGAAAACAAACAAAATACAAGACAATTGTTAAGTTAGAAACAAATACAAATTAAAAAAGGAAAATTGAATGAAAAAAAAAAATGAAGAAATTTAAAAGTAAAATGAGTGTTTCATTTTCATGACTAAAAAAAAAAAAAACTATTCAAAATTAAAATTAAAAAACAAAAATTTTAATAAAATAAAAATAAAATATTTTAGCAAGAAAAATAAAAAAAAACATTTCAAATTAGTTAAACGGAATAAAGATTATAAAACAAAAGCAAAATAGAAAACTAGATTAGAAAACCAAATTTTAATTATATTGTATAGACTAAACAGAAAAATATATAAAAAAAAACTATGAAATTATTAAACAATTAATAAAAAAAAAAATTAATAAAAAATAAAAAACAAATCATAAATCAAATCTAACAACTCAATTACAAAATAGGTTTATTAACAGATGAAAAAATTATTAAAAAAACATAAAACTAGAGAAACAAAAAAAATCCAAACAAACAAATTGAATTGTAAAATTATTTAAACAAAAATAATAAAATATATCAAAAACCATAATAAAAAATAAAAAAATAAAAAATAAATTATAACATTATACAACATTATATATATACAACACATAAATAAATAAACAAATAAACAAATATATAGAATCTTAACAAATTGCATTGGTTTATTGAAAATTCAAAAAAAAAATTAAATTTAAAAAAAAACAATTAAATTTCAGAAAAAAAACCAAAACAAAATTTAAAAAAACGGAACAGAAATTATTTAAAGTGTTTTTAAAAAAAAGAAAGCACAACAATGAGTTAAAGTTTAAAAAATATTTTTATTTTAATTAAAAAACAAAAACAAGAAAAAAGAGAGAAAAAATTTATTAAAACTAAAAATGAAATTCGTAAAATTATGAAATTATTTAGAAATTATAGAAGAGAAGCTGGTCTAAAAATTATAATAATTATTATTACGTCAAACTGCTATTAATTAACAAATTTAATTAATAAACAAAATACCCAAACAAAACTAATTAACAAATTGAAACAAACTAATAAACAATTAAAAATAATAAAATCTTTATTTATATTATTATTATTATTATTATTATAGCATTATCAAATTATTATAAAATATTATTAAAAAATTGTGTTAAAAACTATGAAAAATATTTATGAAAAATAATTACAAAAAAAAAACAAAAAAAAAAAAAACAAATAAATAAACAAAAAAAAAATATAGTTTTTTAATAATTATGCATCTAAAAGTGAAAACCAGAAGAGCTACAGGAAAATTTAAAAAAAAACACATAAAATTAAGAAAAATGCATGAAATCTTTATTTGAATCGATAGTACGAGCCATATAATTTAATGATTGAAGATACTACTTTCATGCAAATGTTAACCGCGACAGCGCCTCAAATGGTCCATTCGCTTAGTCCAATTTTGGCATACTCTTTCCAACAGTTCGGCCGGTATCCTATGAATAAATGCTTCAATATTGTTTTCCAATGCATCAATTGAAGCAGGCTTGTCTGTACAGACATGAGCCTTAACATAGCCCCACAAAAAATAGTCTAAAGGCGTTAAATCGCACAATATAGGTGGCCGGTCCCAAATGTAAAATAAAATGTTCACCCAACTCGCCTCTCAAAAGTCCATTGTTACGCGTGCTGTGTGGCATGTGGCACCGTCTTGTTGAAACCACTTGTCATGCAAGTCAAGCTCTTGCATTTTGGGCATAAAAAAAGTTGGATATCATTTCACGGTAGCGCTCACCATTCACAGTTACGTTACGATTCGCAGCATTTTTGAAGCAGTACGATCCAATTATGCCACCAGCCCATAAACCGCAGCAAACTCTGACTTTTTCTGCATGCATTGGTAGTTTTTGCAATGATTCTGGTTGCTCTTCACTCCAAAATCGGCAATCCTGCTTATTAACGTATCCATACATACATAATTGGCCATTACAACCCTTCAGTCAGGATTACGACCTAGCTTCTCACACCACATATGTTGTGTGCGTTAATTTTATACATGAGTGGTGGGACTTACAGTTTAAAGTCGACTCCGAACGACAGATTTTTGAGAAGCTTTTCATGGCAATTTTTACTCTCAATGTCTTTGCCAGAAATCTGCTGAGAGGAAGTCGCTGAAGAAATATTTTTCGTTTTGATGTCTGACCTGGGATTCGAACCCGGGCCGTTCGTCTAATAAGCCAACACACTACCTACTAGACCATGTCGACTTCAATTAACGTATCCATTGAGCCAAAAATAACCTTCGTTGCTAAACACAATTTTTCGATAAAGGAGTGAATCTTCGGCCAACTTTCCAAGAGCCCATTCATCGAAAATTTTGTGTTGCGGTAGGTCGTTCGGCTTCAATTCTTGCACCAGCTGTATTTTGAAAGGCATCACACTTAAATCCATTCGCAAAATTTTCCACTTTCGTTGAGTAACAAAGGCCAACTGCTGCGAACGGCGTCGATAGTCATCTTTAACACTGGCCGATACAGCTGCGATATTTTCTTCAGTTCGCCCACTATGTAAGCGTGTTGGTGGTTTAATGTCCAACAATGTAAATTTATGGTGCGAAATTTAGTTACAATAGCCCGAATAGCTTCAGTGGGTCGATTAAACTGGACTATAAAATGGAAGAAGTTAGCGATGAACTTTCTTAACAGAGCCACGCATTTTGATAACAAAATTCAATGATTTGCATGCGTTGTTCGTTTGTAAGATGATTCATGGTTAGATTATAGACCAAATTGAAGATGTTTGACAGTGAAACAAAACACGAAACGTGCGTGAGCTGTTTAAACCAGTGTTGCCAAAAATATAATAGCTAAAAAATCACCCTTTACTTATTAATTTTAGACTTTAGCACCATGAACTTAAGATAACAATCACAGATCATGAAATTTTTAATATAGTAAGTGAGTCAACAATATTGATATTTAACTATGTACTCAGGATTCATTCGTACTCGTTACAACAATGAGTATACGCTGGCATCAAACTCATACCATTCGAAATACATATGTTTGATTCATAAGCTTACTCACTCATTTAGATTCATAACTTTAGAAAAATACTTCTTATAATACTGTGACGTTTTTACCTTCTTAAAAACTCTTAAATATGAGTTCGTTAATTGCAAACTAAGTAAAAATAAATTTATGTTTAGTTTCAATTGAACTCTTTATTCTACGCACTTATCTTATGTGCCGCTGTTCAAACTTGAAGTCACAACGAAAATTTGTTTGTTCGCTATACTTCTTTACACTTTTGTTCTCGTTACTAACAACTGTTCGGTAGATCTTTACAACGACGATCATCAAACCATGACTGTTTTCTTCACACTCAACGCGACTTCACACAAGGCTGACTGAATTCTTACTGCTCGTTGCCTGTTGTGTCTTGCCTTTTTATATGCCCACGTAAACAGTCTGATGAAGGTTCATGCAACAGAACGTGCGGGTTTTCGCCCTCTAGAAAATTCTATAGCATTCCCCGCTTACCTCTTCTCTCTCATACCGATGTTGATGCTTTACTTGTAGCATGAGATAAGGAGCTTCTACCTTACACCTAAAGTGACTACGTGGTGCTTCCCTACGCTCCAGTTATCCGGGGGTTTTCAGCACGTTTTTAAGAGTATACAACGCTTTGTGCCCGGCTACTCAATACACATCGTGTCGTTTCTTACATCACTTTATGTTGTGCATGTTACTTTCTATACATGGGTAGCGGGACTTACATACATAATTGACCATTACAACCCTTCAGTCAGGATTACGACCTAGCTTCTCACACCACTTATGTTGTGTGTGTTAATTTTATACATGATTGGCGGGACCTACAGTTTAAAGTCGACTCCGAACGACAGATTTTTGAGAAGCTTTTCATGGCAATTTTTACTCTCAGAGTCTTTGCCAGAAATCTGCTGAGAGGAAGTCGCCGAAGAAATATTTTTCGTTTTTGATGTCTGACCTGGGATTCGAACCCGGGCCTTTCTTGAGATCCATTTGTGGCGGGACTTAAAGTTTTAAATTCAATTCAGAACGATAAATTTTTAACTAACTTGATCATGGCAATTTTTTATTTACTCTCAACGTTTTTGCTGTGAAGAATTTGCCAAAGAAATATTTTTTTCATTCCTTTTTTTTGGAACGTAATACTTTGCGTTTAGTCTTCATCGAAATGTTTGATGAAGATTAGACTCTACGAGGTGATTGTACACAGCCTAGAAGAACTCTTTTTATGAATGCAATGCTATTGCTTAGTAAGTTGTCATACAAGTTGCAACATGTGGCGTTTTGTGTAAAACTGTGATCAATTCGATCAATTCTTTTAATTGTAACATTACATTCAAAATAAACCCCATTGAACCCCATAATGGTTTATCAGGTTAGCTTTCCACTACTGACTGTTTTATAATTTTCTGTAAAATTTCTAAATTTCCTTATTACTAGATGACCCGTGCGAATATTTCGCACCGTTAGTTGTCATTTGCAAGTCGCCGTGGTCTGGGGGTAGTGTGTTGGCTTATTAGACAAAAGGCCCGGGTTCGCATCCCAGGTCAGACATCAAAACGAAAAATATTTCTTCGGCGACTTCCTCTCAGCAGATTTCTGGCAAAGGCTCTAAGAGTAAAAATTGCCATGAAAAAGCTTCTCAAAAATCTGTCGTTCGGAGTCGACTTTAAACTGTAGGTCCCGCCACTCATGTATAAAATTAACGCACACAACATAAGTGGCGTGAGAAGCTAGGTCGTTATCCTGACTGAAGGGTTGTAATGGCCAATTATAAATAATAAGTTGTCATTTTTGTAACATAAATGAAAATAATTAATAGAAATTCTATTAAAAGTATTAAAAATATTAGAAATCATAATATCATCATACATATTTACATTTATAAATACGTATCGCTCCTTTATTGCAACATAGTCATATCTCAAAAAAACTTGAACTTGGCAAAATGCGATTTAAGTTTTCAAGACATAAGTCCAATGATCTAATTGCCGCAAACACTTTTTGCCATAACTTCGGTTCAGCTTGGGATATAAAACTGATTTTTTTTCAACATGTACAGAAGGTCTAAAAGAGCAGTTTTGCTTGTCTTGAGATCTGACTATGTTGCAATAAAGGAGCGATATGTTTAAATGCTTTAATAATACTTCTTTGAATACAATGTTAGAGGTAATGACATGATCATCGTTAACTTTTTGCCCGTACGAATCCTTAATACAAACAAAAATATCTTTAAACGTACGCACTCGAGAAAAAGCCACGTATAGCTGCCCATGTGAAAAGACCGGTTCTGGTAAATACAATCCTAGCTTTTGAAGAGTTTAACCTTGTGCTTTGTTTATCGTCTCAGCAAAAACCCCTTTCACATGGAATTGTTTTCGTGTCATTCGGAAAGGTACAATTCGATCAGAAGGTGTAAGGCTGATTCGGGGTATGAGTACAGTTTCATCGGTATGAATAATTTTTACTGATATGATGTGCTCTCCCAAGTTTGTTACGATTAGCCTGGTACCATTTATTAACCCCTGTTTAGCATTAGGATTTCTGATTAACATTATAATTGCATTTGTCTTTTCAACTGCACGTTATTTATATTCTTACGTTGCACGTTATTTTTATTCTTATTTTTCTTAAAACCTTTTTAACTGTTAAATATCAGCTGACACTATATATTAAAAGACACCGTATTACTACACTCCATAAAACAAACAATGCCATGACATTAACGACATTACCAAAATCCCTTTTACAACTTTATATATTATTATGTGGAATGGCATTACAATTAAGCGACCCTGTTTATCGCACTTGATCTAACAACTACTGCAAAGTATTGCCAAAACAGCTTTTTACAACTTAATATGCCTATTATATATAACTGACTTAGTAATAAACGGCATTATAGTAAATAGCGGTATTGCCAGAATGGATTTAATACATACTATATTATGTAGAACAGCGACCCTGTATTACCACACTTGAACAAAAACATATAATCATAATGACAACAGTATTATTATGCAGTTCTATATGAAATATAATTTTTATCAATGAAAATATTAATTTTTCAATTTCTAATTATTTTTTGCCATTAGTGTTAGACATAAGCTTTAAAATGAGATATCGTTCATTAAATTTGATGCGGTAGTATGGGAGATATTAGCAACCAACAAAGAAAAGTGCTTTAGAAATAATATATATGATTTTCGAAAATCTTAAATCATGTTTCATCCACAACATTTAATTAAAATTTTCAAAATTTTTAAACGCAAAACATCAATAATTCAATACTAATCGTTTACATTGTCACATTTAATAAATTCATATTTATTCTTCACTTACTTACTCACTCAGTCAGTCACTTACTTGCCGCGTGACTACAAGTGCTTGTAGAATGACAGAAAACAATCGTTAAGAATTATATGAATATTCACCTCTACTCCACTTAATCATCGCCATCATCATCATCATCTCTCTTGTCGCTCGCTCTTGTCGTCCGTGTGCATTGAGGCGACGATGATCATGAACATCATGCCATCATGCCAATGTATGTACAAGGCACTTAAACTTTTGTGTTAAAACAACATCCTTTTAACAGCAGTAACAGCAGCAGCAACATCTTTAAGATAATGAAAAATAAGCAACGCAAGCAGCAACAACTCACCATACAACACAACTACATTTTAAAACCGAGCGAACATCAGCCCAAGTTGAATAGAACATAGTATTCCCATAACCTATGTATGTGTTTGGGTTGCCAAAAGAACTTGTTTTACTTTGTAATCTCGGCAAGGATCCTATTCATGTTCTTCTTTACTCATACATAAGCACGTACTTGAAAGACTTACGACTCAAATCAGTTGCTGAGAGCTTTTGTTGTATGCAACAAGCAGGAACTAACAACTACAACACATACAACAACAATCAACATTTCATTTGTAACTCGATATACTTATTGGTTTCTAATGCATTTTTCAGCTTGTTTGCTTGACTTGCGGTTAAAGTGCCGGTAGAGACATTGCAATGGTATGCATGAACAAGTTTGTCGCCCTGTTGCTGTTTATTAACAAAACAAACGGCGGCGCGTCAGTGTGACTGTGTGCAACTGACTGCTTGACTCTTGTCTGCTGCTGTGGTGTGATCTGTTGAGATTTGTCTGATCTGCAGTAGTGATATTATAGTTATTGCTGCTGCTGTTGTTCTTGTTGTTGTTGTTGTCGTTATTTCATCCTCGTGTACATAATATTGCTGTCGTTTTCCGTTGTCTGTTGTCTTTCGTTGTTTGTCGTTTTCTGTTCTGTTGTCTCAACAGTAAAGCAAAGTAAAGCACAGACAGCATAGCATAGCATGGCATGTCATGGTGGTTGTTTGTTGATGATACTTAAGGTTTAATATTGGTGGCAGGCAACAACATCTCATTAGGCATTTTTAATTTGACAACGCGCACAATTTATGTGGGAATTACTACTCTCTGGGAGTTGTGGCCATACTCGTTATGTATGTTTATATAGCAATGACGTTAAGTTGTGTGTGTGTGTGTGTTTATTTTTTATTTTCCATCCTTTTCCCACTTAAAAAAATTGTTTCTTTTTTAAATTTTTTTTCTTTTGTTTCTGTTGTTTAATGTCAACTGTTTTGCATGTTCAATTCGTTTGTACGCTTTGATATCATTTCATTTCAAGTGTTATTTGAACATTTTTTGTTTTTGTTTCTTTTCTGGTTTTTAGGTGTGTTGTTGGCAAATGTTTTGCTAACTCCTTTAAAAAAAAATAAAAACAAAAACAAAGAAAAAACACAGGAAATTCATTATTAATTAAAAGACTTGAAATATTGATATTTAATGATGTACAAAGAAAAACAAAAGACTTAAGCAACGAACATGAAATCTTAAAAAAATATTTGAAGAAAAAATTTCAAATTTTGCATACAAAAATATTTGAATTATTTTTATATACTCATGCCTCTATAAGCATAAAAATGTCACAAGTCAACGTTGCATTAATTGAATTTTATATAATCTGGTGTAATACTATGTTCAGATATGCACTTTTATTAAATCAATATTCGGTTTATTGAGAACAATATTTTTAGCGTTCAGACATATAATATACGAAAATTTATTTGATAGCTGGTAAATAAAACAGCTGATTGCTTCTACAAAATTGCTTTTAATTTAATCGCGAAAATTAGTGCCAAAAATGTTTTTTAAAAAAAATTAAAAACAATTTAACATTAGAAAAGGTATTGCTAATGATTAACCGAAACGCCGAGCTGTTGCTGTTAATAGGGACTACTTGAAGTCACAAGTGGAAGTCACAAGTGGCTTTCCTCAGAAGGATGAGAAATAAAAATTTGATAATATTGGATAGCTAGCAGAAAAGAAAGCTTTTGCTTATGGCACTGTCATTGTTTACATTTGAGTTGTCAAATATCAATAGAAAGTGTTCGGAAAAATGTAATATGCTTACTGAACGTACTTATGACAGTGTTGTACTTGCAGTTTTAATCAATATTATAACAATTTATGAATTTATTGATCAATAATTAATTGAAATTTTATATGAAATATTGAGATCAATAATGCCGTTTATTGCGATTTTCTCAATATAAGTGCATGTCTGAACATAGTATAAAGGTTCAATGTGGTGGCATTCTTATTTTATATTTTAAATGTGTTGCTCTTCAATTCAATTCAATATTAGATTATTAATTAGAGTTAAAGTTCGACCTAAAACTACTTCTCTTAACAACATTGTTTTAAAATTTAACCGAAAATCGATCAAATTGTTTTTTGCTAAATCATGATTTGCGTTCTTCTCCTTCTGTCGAAAGAATATGCTACCAGAGATCTCCAATGAGTATTTAAAAAGATGAATAGAATTGAATCGTACTCATAATTTCTGATACTATACGCTGCTTATATTCTCTATTCATATCAAAGTTTGAAGTACACATCATACTCATACTTAACAAAACGTACGACGTTGTTATGATTTCGACCTTCTATAACTCAACCTAAACAAGAATCACTCACAAAATAAGTATGATTGGCATACCAACACTAAAATACTCACTAGAAGGCTATGTGTTTTTAAGTATTTGTGCGAAAATGAAAACATCCTTTTAACATAAACATGATTAACAATACATAGCTACACTAACAAATAAACGAACATGTTGCAACTAAAGCAACAATATCGGTATGAAAGAGAAATGGATTAGACCAGTAAAGCATGAATGCAACAACGAACAATGTAACAAAATACACAAACAACAATGAGAACGCTATAGAATTTTCTAGAAGGCAAAACCCTGAACGTTCTAATTCAAGAACATTCATCAGACTGTTTAGGGTGAACATATAAAAAGGCAAGACACAACAGGCAAAGAGCAGTAAGAATTCAGTCAGACTTGTGTGAAGTTGCGTTGCATGTGAAGAAAACAGTCGTGGTTTGAAGATCGCCGTTGTAAAGATCTATCGAACAGTTGTTAATGATTACGAGAACAGAAGTGTAAAGATGTATAGCGAACAAACAAATTGTGGTTGTATCATCAAGTTTGAACAGCGGCACATTGCGTACAATAAAAAGTTAATTGAAACTAAACATAAATTTATTTTTACTTTTTTTTTTCAATTAATGAACTGATATTTAAGAGTTTTTGAAAAACGTAAAAATGTAACCGCATTATAAGAAGTATTTTTCTAAAGTTATGAATCTAAATGAGTAAGTGGGCTTATGAATCAAACATGTATCGAATGGTATGGGTTTGATGTCAACTACTCATTGCAACCTGAACTTTTAAATAACATTAAAGTGAGTACGAATGAATCCTGAGTACATCGTTAAATTTCAATATTGTTGACTCACTTATTTTAAAAATTTCATGAGTGCTTATGAGTAGGGAAAAAACAATTCATTAGTGATCTAGTCTTTGAGTGCCTTCATTGCAAGGTTAGATAATTCTAGAATTATGTGTGTTTTTATGATTTGAGCCGGATGTGGTAAACCTTCGAAAGATACTTTTGTTCCGACAAAAGCATGCACGATTCACCATCACTGGTGCCTACGTACTAAACCCAGCTCCTACACACTACAACCATTCTCCCCCAGCGGAATTGCCGTAAGGTATTAAGGGCCGGTTAGCTCGAAAGTTTTATCACATCATCTCAAATTTCGCCTTCGTTCCTCCAGCCTTCGGCGTACCATCATTACTTCGACCATTTTCTGGCTGTATTGGCTCCATAGCGTCCTAGAACTCAACAGCTCCTCCATGAGCCGGTTTGGTCACTATGTACTAAACCCACCCCCACGATTCACCATCAAATCTTCGAAAGACATTGGGAGCCCGGCCTACCCAAAGTGCACGATTCGCCTCAAGACTTACTCTCGGCTTGCTAAACGCATACGTACTAAAACCAACCTAGTTCGTCACACTTTCAACCATTTGTCCCCCCCCGGGACCACAATCAAGTATTACTTCGGGGGTGGAAATTCAGCGAATGCTGCCTTCAAATTCCGCTGACCTTGCTCTCTCAGCCAATCTTTGCTGCGTCAATACATTCCGTGCGAAAACACATACTGCGTTCCAATTGTCACATGAGATTAACATCAGGTTAACTATATTCTCGGGCGTTACCTGGAATCCTATTGTTCTCTCCAGGCAATTTCGTTGAACAGAATATCGCGGGCAATTAAAGAAAACATGCTCCGCCGTCTCCCTTTCATTACGGCATTCTGGGCATACCTCATCCACGTCATTACCAAACTTGTAGAGATGAGCCTTATAACATCCATGGCCCGTTAGCAACTGTGTCAGGTGGAAGTTCACCTGACCGTGTCTTCTTTTAGTCCATACGCCTATGCTCGGTATGAGTCTGTGGGTACATCTTCCCTTGGTGGAATTGGACCAGTCCTGCTGCCATCTATCCATAGCATCATCAGTTAGTTGAACAGGGTTCGAAAAATCTGTTCCTCTCTTTACGTCATATTTCCTCCTCTCTATATCCACTACTAGCTTCAGGGAATCATCCATCCTCGCAATCACTAACGCTGCATCAGTAGACACCGTTCGGAAGGCAGAAATAATCCCTGAGAGCAGATCTCCTGTAGGCCGCTTCTGTTCCTGCTCTAGAGTCAGTAATAGGGTGTGTTGCGTGTGTGTGAAATTCATCAATAAAAAATTCATTCAACAAGTATTTCAATTACGAGATTATTTATAAAAATTAAAAAACAATAAGGGCAATGAATGCAAATGAACATAACCACCGTTGCTCCTGACTCATATTGTAAAAACCAAAAAAATTGACAAGCAACAGTTAAGCGGCACTGGCAACACAGAGAGACTCAAAAATTCAGATTGAAAAAAACACAAAAAAATTATTTAAAAAGTCACACACACACTTGGCTTCTTTCCAAGGCTGGCTCGGTTTGCCTGTTAAAATCCATTAAAGCAACACTAAACTATACAACAACAAGGAAAAAAAAATTCAATAAAACCGAAACGAAAAATTAAAATTAAATACCAACAATAGCAACAACAACAACAACAAAAGAAGGGCATTAAACAAAACCACAATAACCAGAATGCACAACAACAAAAAGAAATATCCGATAAGTATGTGTGCTTGCTTGCTACCAGTACATGGTGTGTCTGTGTATGCACTTATACGGAGTATACAAGTCTAAACAGAAACAAAACAAAAAAAATCGAACAGAACAGAACGGAACATTGAAGAGAAATCAGCGGCTAACATCTACAACAAATGAGCCGGCAAAAGGAATACAACATACATACATACAACAACAACAACAAAAGCCCCAAACTCTTAACATCTCTTGGACAAAACAAAACTTTAACTTAAGTTAACTTCACTGACAATAAACTTTGATTTCTTTCGTGTAGACAAATACAAGGAATACCAGTGAGTATCAGCATTATTTGTCTGTCTGTCTCTGTCTGTCTCTGAGTCTGTTTGTTCGTTTGTTTGTTCATCCATTTGTAGGACTGTTGGCCAAACGCGTGAGATGTGTGAATTCGATTTCATGCAAAAAAAAACAAAACAAAGAAACGAAATCGAAACGATATGAAATGGAAACAGAAAGCAAGAAGAAAAAAACAAATAAAATCTCAACCACATTACAAGGAAGCCCAACACATGGGAAACAATTTTAACGATCTCACAAAAAATCAAAAAAGAAAAATGAAAACAAAACAAAACAAAAAAAAAAAAAGAAAGAAAAACTTGTGGAATGGCAAAGAACTACAATCGGCATTGGGACTTAAATGTGTTTCTATTTCATGAGTGCTTAAAACCAAAGCTCATCAATGAATCGTTTTTTCGCTTCTCATAAGCACTCATGAAATTTTGAATATACAAGTGAGTCATGAGTTATAAGTACAGGTTGCAATGAGTATGAGCACAACGTTGACATCAAACTCATATCAATTCCTATGCCTGCTCATTTAGATTCATAACTTTAGAAAAATACTTACAAATGATTCGAGCGATTCGAATCATTTATTAAAATTTACTGTCTTAGTTGGTATTGAATTTACAAAGAAGAAAAAAGAAGAAGAAAAAAGAAGAAGAAAAAAGAAGAAGAAAAAGAAGAAAAAGAATTAGTGCTATTGAACGGGATTCGAAGAAGATGGGTGTGGCAGTAAATGAGGGCAAAACGAAGTATATGTTATCGACAAGTAGAGCCGTGCGACATATTGATTCTCAAATTACGGCCGATAACTATACTTTTGATACAGTCAAGGAATTCATTTGCCTTGGCTCCGCCGTTACCACCGACAATGATGTCAGTCTGGAGATCAAGCGCAGGATTACTCTTGCCAATAGGTGCTATTATGGTCTCAATAGGCAATGAGTAGCAGAGACCTCTCTCGCAAGACGAAACTAATACTCTACAAGACGCTCATCCTACCCGTGATTATTTATGGCGCAGAAGCAGAGACCCTATTAAGAACTGATGCAGCTGCCTTGAGAGTATTCGAGAGAAAAGTCCTACGTAAGATCTTCGGTCCAGTGCTTGTTGGCGATGATTTTCGCATCCGATTCAACAGTAAGCTGTATGAGCTCCTCAACGACATGGACGTTGTACAGCGTATTAATATCCAGCGGCTGCGCTGGCTCGGCCATGTCGTTCGAATGGAGGAGGATGCTCCGGCGAGACGAGATGTTTGATGCGGGGATCTGCGGAATTCGGCTAAGAGGACGACCTTGTATCCGTTGGAAGGACCAAATCGAGGAAGCCCTGTCATCGATTGGTGTGACCAATTGGCGTAGGCGCGCAAGAAGCAGAGGCGCCTGGAAGAATGTGTTGCGGCAGGCCGAAATCCGTTAATCGGGTTGTTATGGACAATTAAGTAAGTAAGTAAGTAAAAAAGAAATAACAAACCTTCTACCGAATATTATGGTCCACCAATGTCCCTCACGGGAAGATCATCTTTGGCTTTTTACACACATAGGGCACAAAAATCAACAATGTTCGTTAAAAAGAGCGTAAAAATGCATTGAGTGGTTTGGCAGCTTTCAAAGATGCATAGTCTTGTAGCTTGTTGTATATCAATTATAAACCCAAAGAAAAATGACAGTAGGATTCACTATTTTCTAATGAGATTCACTAATAACAATGAGAAATGATCTCCATTGTTAGAGGAATATTTATCAAGTTGAACACGCAGTCTTTAGAGATTTATCGCTGTACATTTTCCATTTTCCACTGCATAAACACATTATTAGGTTGCACTTGAAAATATTACTAACAATTTTCCTCTGGGCTGTATACATACATAATTGGCCATTACAACCCTTCAGTCAGGATTACGACCTAGCTTCTCACACCACTTATGTTGTGTGCGTTAATTTTATACATGAGTGGCGGCAGGACCTACAGTTTAAAGTAGACTCCGAACGACAGATTTTATGAGAAACTTTTCATGGCAATTTTATTTACTCTCAGAGTTTTTGCCAGAAATTTGCTGAGAAGAAATCGCCGTAGAAATAGTTTTTGTATTTTGTTTTGATGTCTGGCCTGGGACTCGAACCCTGGCTTTTACGTCTAATAAGCCAACACACTACCTACTAGACCACGGCGACTTCACAATTAACCATGAATCGTCTTATCAAAATGCGTGGCTCTGTTAAGAAAGTTCATTGCGCGCTGCTTCCATTTTTATGGTCAGATTAATCGACCCATTGAAGCGGCTATTCGGGCTGTTGTGACTAAATTTCGCACCAAATTTACATTGTTGGACATTAAACCACCAACGTGCTTATGTTGAGTGCGAACAGAAGAAAATAGCTGTCGGCCAGTAAGCCAGTGTTAATGATGACCATCAATTATCAATTCGTCGCCGTTCGCAGCAATTGGGCTTCTGTTACTCAACAAAATGGAAAATTTTGCAAAAGGATTTTGGTGTGAAGCCTTTGAAAATACAGCTGGTGCAAAAATTCAAGCCGAACGACCTACCGCATCGCAGAATTTTTAGTGAATGGACTCTTGGAAAGTTGGCCAAAAATCCACTTTTTTATCGTAAAATTGTGTCCAGCAACGAAGCTCATTTTTGGCTCAATGGATACGTAAATAAGCAGAATTGTCGATTTTGGAGTGAAGATCAGCCAGAATCATTGTAAAAGCTAGCAATGCATCCAGAAAAAGTCACAGTTTGGTGCGGTTTATGGGCTGGTGGCATCATTGGATCGTATTTCTTCAAAGATGCTGCGAATTGTAACGTAAATGTGAATGATGAGCGCTACCGTGAGATGATATTCAACTTTTTTTTTGCCCAAAATGCAAGAGTTTGACTTGCATGACATGTGGTTTCAACAAGACGGTGCCACATGCCACACAGCATGCGTAACAATGGACTTATTGAGAGTCGAGTTCGGTGAACATTTTATTTCACTTTTAGGACTGGTCAATTGGCCGCCTAGATCGTGCGATTTAACGCCTTTAGACTATTTTTTGTGGGGCTATGGTAAAGCTCATGACAAGTTCGCTTCAATTGATGCATTTATTCGTGAGATACCGGCCGAAATGTTAGAAAGAGTATGTCAAAATTGGACTAAGCTGATGGACTATTTGTACTTTGTTTTTACTTGTTTACATTGTTCGCTGCACTTTGTTGTTGGCTGTTTACATCTTTTATCCCTTACATACATACATACATAATTGGTCATTACAACCCTTCAGCCAGGATTACAACCTAGCTTCTCACACCACTAATGTTGTGTGCGTTAATTTTATACATGAGAGGCCTGACTTACAGTTTAAACTCAACTCTGAAAGACAGATTTTTGATAAACTTTTCATGGAAATTTTATTTTTACGCTCAGAGTTTTCTCAGAAATCAGAAGAGAAAGTTTCTGAAGAAATATTTTCATATTTTCGGTTTGATGTCTGACCTACTAGACTACGGCAGCACTCAACTTAAACAGAATATTCAAATGACGGGACATAGCCGTACTATCTGATGGTCAGGCACAAAGCTCTTTGCTTTTATGAGGTTCAATAGTAGGGACCCTGTTTAATGTAAATGCATGGTTTTCTCTCGCGAGGTTGTAATCTCGTCCACTTATGTGATTAATTCTTGCCCTTTGGAAGCTGTGCCTTCATATCTTGATTTAGGAGTATTATTGGATATTAAATTGTCTTTTATTGATCATATTAGTTTGATGATTGTCAAGGCTCGAGCTGTTCTTGGTTTTGTGAAAAGATGGGCTAGGGAATTCATTGATCCTTATATAACAAAACTACTGTACATTTCACTTGTTAGGCCTATTTTGGAGTATGCGTCTGTTATTTGGAATCCATACTATCGTTGTCATAGTGATTCAATCGAGTCTGTGCAGAGACAGTTTTTATTATTCTGTTTACGTGGCTTAGGATGGGATTATGCCAATGGGCTTCCGTCGTATGAGGATAGATTAGCTTTGGTAAAACTTCCAACTCTGGAACGTAGAAGGTCTGTTTTAGGTGTTTGTTTTGTTTTTAATCTGGTTAAAGGTGATATCGACTCTGAGTTTTTGCTTTCCAACCTGAATTTCAGCATTCCTGCAAGATTTTCACGGCACTATCGTCCTCTTTCCTTAAATGTTTATAGATCGAATTATGCATGTAATTTTCCTTTTCGGAGATTATGTAATGATTTTAATTCGCATTATAATTCTATAGATTTTAATTGTAGTGTTTGTAACATAAAACGTAGCTTGTATTCTCGCAGTAATTTATAAATTATCGTATAAAAACGTATTTTTGTTCTAGTCTTAGATTGTTCCGTTTTTTTTTTTTTTTTGTTACCTTGTTCAGCTTGTGATTAAGTTCTGTAGCTGTTTTTATGTTCTAGTTGCCATAGCTTTTCCCTTTCCCGCTACAGTCCGGACTGTGGTGTGTACGTGTCCCTACGGAATGGGGACGAGCCCTCCGCGGTCGGGTGAGGGTGGGTTAGTGCGTGGCCGGGGACGTTCGAACCCTATCCTCTGGCTGATGTCCGATCCATGTGCAATTTAAGGTAATAATTTAAAATTTCTTCTCCCTCTAAACCTATCAAAGGGATCCTGACTTCAAATGTTTATTTAACGCGTTAACTGCCCCGGTAATTTTCATAAACGTGTTTTTTTCACATTAGTGAGTACGAGATATTTCGTAGTTTAGTGCTCTACGAGTTATCTCGTAGTCGGGAGTCAATGTGTTAAACCTTGGGGTTCCATCAATGAGCTTAATTTTCATAACTGTCCGAGAGTGAAGGTGTTCTCTCTCGTTTGGCTGTTAGATTATCGGAGTCTCTGAATTAACTTTGTAGCCTTATTTGATTCATTTTCAACATTTTCTTATTTTTTTTTTTTTTTGGACTCCGAAACATGCCCCAGATGGTTTTACACCCAGATTTTCTATTCTAATTCTCATACATTTTCAAAGATTTCTTTCGAGAAAGAAAATTTTCAATTACCAACTCACCAGGCTGTTCAAACAAAGTGTAGCGCTTAGCTTTCCTAAATGGTTCACCCCAATGCATCATAGTGTTACGGCCAAACTGGCTGATATACACATGCGCCCATGCTGCATCACAACGAGAAATAACTTTGGCACACAAAAACAAAAAATTAAAAAAAAAAGAATTGCCAACTAAAAACGAAAACAAAGAAAGACAAAAAAAAATCATAAAAAAACGCGCAGCAGCACAAATGCCAATCGTCGTTCCAGAGAGTTATTCATGAGATGCGAGACCACACAAATACAGGCACGCGTTTGCTGACAGCATAAAAATTGTTGAACTGGCGTTTAACGCGCGTGAACGAGGAGAGATATTGTAGCACAACGACACAATACAACATAAAATCCAACAGCAGCAACAACAACAACAGAAAGAAAATCGAAATGAAAGATAAAAAAAAAATACTCGAATACTCGTACACTGAAGAACACAAACAAACAATCAATGAACGTATGAATGGGCTAAAGGAAGGATGGACGGACGGACAAACGCATGGACAGACAGACAGACAGACAGAAGAGGTATGGATGGATGGATGGATAGATGGTTGGATGGTGATAGTGATGGTGGTGGTTAATGCCTACACACAAATGTACAACAACATATTACAAGAACAACAACAACAAATAACGATCATCATACAAATGAATGTCTAACAAGACAGATAGTCAGTAAAACACAAAACACAAAAAAACAAAGGAAAAAAAAGAAAAGAAAAGAAAGAATGAAAATACAATTAAAACACACACCAACCGACCGATTTCATAAATACTGAGAGAAATTAAGACGAGAAATGTAAACACTTGCCTGCACTTTAATGGATGGAAATAAAACAATTCGATTGGATGGAAAAATAGGCTTCAAAACCAAAGTAGTAGAGTGAGTTGATTCGATTCTGTATCCGTACTTTATACTTTAAGAAGGACTTACAATACTAGCAAACTGCCTA
>CM025789.1:9166922-9184432 GCA_014635995.1 Sarcophaga peregrina
TGTAAATTTTATATTTCGACAGGCTGTAAACAAAATCGTCAAAGCTTCCACGTTTGAGAATAAAATTTCATTATGTTGCTAGACTTTCGATGGTTTGAAAACGCTACTGTAAAAAAAAACTCTTAGTTTTGACTTAAATTCAGTCAGTCTTGTGTAAAGACGCAGTGCGTTAGAAGACAGTAATCGTGGTTTGAAGATCTCTGTTACAAAGATCAGTCAACCAATTGTCTAGTAATTGCTATTGTTTAAGCGAAGGGTGTAGACAAAGGAATAACGAACAAAGCAAATGTTGTTGTTAACATCAAGTTGTGAACAGTGGTACACAGAATTGTGCGAATAATAAAGAATCTTTATTACAACTAAAAACAAATTTATTTTTATTTTATTTGCAAGATACGAGCTCACTTTTTAAACATTTTTAAAAAGTAAAAACGTAGCAATATACTTAGGAAAGCCGCGGAGTCACTGTAGTCTAGTAAGTAGTGTGCTGGCATATTAGACAAGAGGCCAATGTTCAAACCCCAGGTCAGATTTCTCACATTTAAACGTTTTTAAAAGGTAAAAACGTAACAATTTTAAAAAATTTAATATTCTGAAGAAAATATTCGTAAACATTGACAATAGAACAGCAAATGAAATCAGTTGGGACAAAACCAGACCCAATGCAGTACTATTGACTTGGTTGATTATTCAGAAGCTAGGATACCTGTTGCTGAACAAGACAGTAAAGAAGACAATAGTTTGACTACGGCTTTCGATGCCCTCTCTCTTTTCTGGTAGAAACTCCAAGAGTAAACTGTCATTGTCATGATAAGTCTCACAAGTCTATCGTTCAGATTCGTTATTAAACTGAAGCTACTACAACTCATAGATAAATTTAATGCACCCAATTTGTGTGATGTGAAAAGCAAGGTTGTAATCCTGACTGAACGGCTTATGATGGCCAATAATGTACGTAGGAAGGGAACTGTATGTGATGTTTTCATGCAAGAAACAAAGCTGAAATGACAAGACTCGTATTAAAAAGAAGGGATAACATTTCAATAAAACTCTGATAGTGGTGGCGTAAGTTAGATCCCTTTTTATTAGGCAAGCAACTTTAGAGAACTTTAAACTGCCTTATCAAGGCTGATGCCAAGTGAAGGTGTTACTGTGTAGGTTGCCAGTGTGAAAAGAAATTCCCAATTTGTAGAGAAGAGAGTACTCACCTAAGCCATAGCGGCTAGATCATTGTCTGATGTAGTCTACAACATATGGTAGGCATACATACATACATACTTGGTCATTACAAGCCTTCAGTCTGGATTATTGACCTAGTTTCTCACACCACTTATGTTGTTTGTGATAATTTTATACATGAGTGGTGGGATCTTTAGCTTAAAGTCGACTTCGAACGACAGATTTTTTGATTAGCTGTTCATGGCAATTTTATTTACTCTCCGAGTTTTTTTTTGCCAGAAATCTGGTGAGAGGCAGTCGCCGAAGAAATTTATATTTCGTTTTGCTGTCTGACCTGGAATACGAACCCGGGCTTTTTGTCTAATAAGCCAACACACTACCTACCTAGACTACGGCGACGACCAGACATTACGGTGATTAGAATTTTTTCAATGCAGAACAGTTATTTAATAAACAATTGGAGCAGAAAATCGCATACACCAGTCTTCTATAGTATATATCTTCTTCCCGATTCTAAAGGAGTCTCCATAAAGTCTTCACAATTCTCTCCAACTATTTCCGCATATATTTACGGTATCGGTTTACCTTAGTATACACCCAGAGTTTTTGCCAGAAGACTGCTGAGGGAAAGTTGTCGGTGGAAAATTTGTTTACGTATATTGTTTTGTTGAAGATGTCTAATCTGAAGTTTCAATCGTGGCTTCACAGTTGCTGGTCTATGGCGACTTCTTATTTAAACTTAATAAATTCTTGGTAAATTTTTTGGTATTCCTTGAGGTTCATTGTTACATACAGGATTAAAAAGTCTCGTTTAATTTAAAGCATTCGATCCTGATTTTGTTTTCTTTTTAAATTCGATAATAGAAGGAATGGATTTTCTTATAATGCGTTGTTGACTGATGGCTAAAAAATACATACAACTTGTAACCCTGCAAGTGACTTTATATGGAGAGGCAAAGCCATTTGTAGAGCTTGATTATCATGAATTCTAGTTTGAGAATTTGAAATTCAAATACAAATATTGTTATTTTATCAGAAGCTTGCTTTTAGTTTTCTTAATGAATATCTCAACAATTCATGACCTTTTCAAATAATTTGTGTTTTTATTTTTCTTAATTTTTAAACAAATCATTTCCGTGGCAATTTTCAGAAAACTGCCGAATAAACGATAATTTGATTTTTTCACATTAGTGAGTACGAGATAACTCGTAGTTTACATTCCTGTCTAGGTTGTCAAATTAAAAGTAAAACAATTAATTTTGCTTTTTCAAAAGCTACACCCTTTAACACGTTGACCGTCAACTACGAGATAATTCGTAGTTAGCATTCCTGTCTAGTGTGCCGCGTTATCTCGTAGTTTTTCAGTCAACGTGTTAAAGGGTGGTGTTCCTTTTGAAAGAACGAAATTATTTGTTTTATTTTAAATTCAGAAAAGGAAAGGGAGGGGATTGATTCTTTTGTTCTTTCCTTTCTTTATTCTTCCCTGTCAAACTCAAACCAATAATATTTGTATTATCAAATAATTAATTAATTATCAATTGCCTTCAATTACTCATTTCAATGCCTTAATTTCATTTAAATTAATCAATTGCTTCACTTATTTAGTCTCCCGAAACAATAATTGCCTTGAGTTCTTTATTTCACATTCAAGAGCTACTTCAAAGGACATCTTAATTTCCATAAAAATGTTGTAACAACTTAATTAATTAATTAATAAATTGCAATTTATTTAAAATATTTAAATTAAATTAATTAAGAAAAGCAACAAAAAAAAAAACGTTGATTTTTTTGGGATTGAATTTCCATCAGAATTTGATTTGAATGTCTTCGTTGTTCACACTGCGCCACACAGAGCGATGATTTATGCTCAATAGGAACCCACCACCATCATTCATCAAGATGCGGTTGGAAATTGAAGCTGAAACTGATGCTGAAGCAGTGGCATTAGCATTGGCATTGGCAGCGGGTAAACTGTGGCACCACCAACACACAATCAAACTAATTAAATACTCGTACATTCCATTGAATCAAGAGCCAACAGCATGTGTTGTGGGTATCGTTGTGTTCTCTGCATAATCAGTTAACCACGACCACGACGATGGATGATGAACCAAAAGGAGAAGACAGAAAACAGAAAAAAAAAAGAAGAAACCCTTTAAAATTGTCATCTTGTGTTGTGTTGTTGTAGTAAATGTAAATGATAATAATGATTATGAATGATAATAATAATGATGGTTGGTTGGTTGGGTTGGTTGGTTGTTTGGTAGTGAAGGTGATTATGATGGTAGTGATGGTGGTGGTGGCAGTTGGCTCCCGTGGGATACCGCTTAAATAAATTCATAAATTTTCTTCGTTTTTTTTTTTTCGAAAGCAACTCTAAATGGAAGTAAGAAGATAAATCTTAAATCAAAGCACACTTCTCTAACAACAATCCATACAGAATAATAAACATTATCATCATCATTCTCATCGTCATCATCATTATGGGCATTGCTTTTGTTTTTGTCATCAGAAGTTTTGTGCCACAAAAAAGGTGTTTTTTGATCGATTGATCATTGATTATGATTGTAGAACAAAACAACACAAGATTTTTAGCAGCCTAACTCGCTTGCATTCCTTTATGAGTTCTTTTTCAAGTTGTGTTTCTTCTTTTTTCTTCTTCTTGGTTTTTCTTTAAGAATTTTAACAAAAAAAAAACATCGCGACAAATGACACAAGAATAATTACGAATGTCACATTCAATTGTGCACATTAATAAATCAAAAATTAACAAAAAAACGAACAAAATTTGAGTTTTGACACTGACGATGACGATTTCAGATGATGATTTTTCGTTAAAATTTCAAATTTAATCAATTTTTGAAATGAATTGTTGTTTCCTTTTATGAATTTAAAATGAAACTAAAAATTTTTTTGTTCTTTCAAAAGGAACACCCTTTAATTGGAAATGATTTGTTTATAAAGTAAAAAAAAAAAATAAGAAAAACAAATTATTTTCAAAAGGTCATGAACTTTAAACTAAAAATGATTGTTGAAACATTCATTCAGAAAAACAAAAGGTAACTCTGATAGAATTCATTCAAACTCAAAGTTCTCAAACTAGAATTCATGATTTTGAATATGAAATTGAAACTCCACAATTCGCTTTGCCTCTCCATATAAAGTCCCTTGCATAGTTTTAAAGTTCTATACATTTCTAGCCATCAGCCAACAACGCATAATAAGAAAATCCATTCCTTTTATTATCGAATTAAAAAGGAAACAAAACCAGGATCAAATGTTTTAAAGTAAACGAGGTTTTCTAATCCTTTACGACACAATGAATCTTAAGAAACATTAAGAAATTTGTCAAGAATTTATTCAATTTAAATTAGAAGTCGCTGTAGTCTATTAGGTGGTATGTTGGCTTATTAGAAGTGAGGCCATGGTTCAAACCCCTCTTAACTTTTAGATTTGAAAAATACTAAACGAGTCGCGTAATAAAACATAACATAACATAAAGCAAGGCAAGTCAAACGTCTGTCGTCCTCTAACGCTTGCATTCGTAATAGATCATTACAATCCTTCAGTCAGGATTACAACCTAGTTTCTCACAACACCACTTATGTAGTGTGTGTTAATTTTATACATGAGTCGGGGGACGGACAGATAGATTTTTTTGAACAATTTTTCATTGTATTTTTATTTCAATTTCAGAGCAGAGTAAGATCTCTCTTAACGCGGGGATACGTTCCAATAACTTCCAGTGCTAAACGAAACAGCGTTACACGAGGCAGAATGCGTTCGTACTGTGATTGCGATTTCGGAAAATGCAGTTGGAATCTTTATTCTGGACAGATTAACAAAAGAGCGTTGAAAAAGATACATTGTATATATACACACACAATTGGTGGTGTCGGACACTTATGTTTTTAAACATAGGTGGTGGGACCTACAGTTTAAAGTCGACTCCGAACTGCAGGTTTTTGAGAAGCTTTTCATTGCAATTTTATTTACTCTCAGAGTTTTTCCAAGGAATCTGCTGAGAAAGGAAGTCGACGAAGAAATAATTTTTGCATTTTCGTTTTGATTTCTGACCTGGGTCTTTAGTCTAATAAGCCAACACACTACCTTCTAGACTACACCGTCGCTATATACTGGGCCGCTTTTGGTTGGTGCATGGCCGTTTCATTTGCAAATGTATAGGAGAAGTAATACAGTGTGCGATTTAGGGAAATCCCAATACTACCGCATAATACGGAAACAGCGTTAAGCGGGGTCTTACTGTACTGTTATGAATTGACTATTAACAGATGTCTTTGTTCCAGATGCCTCTGTTTCTTGTGTGCCTACGTCAGTTGGTTACACAAAGGTCGATAAAACTGTTCAATTAAACAAGATTTTTTACTTTCGCAGTGGCAACACCGGACTTCGTTTTTGTTTCTTTTTTTGTACAGTAAGACCCCGCTTAACGAGGGGCATACGTTCCAATAAGTTCCAGCGCTAAACGAAACAGCGTTAAAAATTTACAACTTAACACGTACTTGTGTATGCACCTAGTAACGTTGATGACAACTAATAAATCAACTGTGATGCAAGAAAGATGCGTTCGTACAGTGATTACGATTTTGGAAAATACATTTGGCGACTTTATTCTGACTACCACAAAAAAGCGTTGAAAAAGATACATGGTATACACCGTCAGTATATAGGGCATCGTTTTTGGTAAGTGGAACCGCGTAGTACTGAAAGGGTGTTAAGCGGGGTCTTACTGTATATGCTCATTTTGTATAAATTTGAAGTTGCCATATCGAAGATAGTATATGATATGACAAAATTAAACATGAAATGACCTTTAAATGTTAAAGGTAGGATGATCTTCCCTTTAACTTAACGATCACTTCTATCTTATTGGATACTCGTAATAATGAAAAACAATTTATCTACCTGTCAAAACACTCCTTTTAGTTAACGGAAAGTTGTAATAATGGCCCTTAGAGCTTTTGCCAGAAATCTGCTAAGAGGAAGTCGCCTAAGAAATATTTCTTTTTTTTATAAATCGTTTTGTTGGAGATGTCTGACGTGGGGTTTGAACCGAGGCATTTACGTCTAATCGGCAAACATACTACCTATTAGGTTACAGTGGTATAAAGATGAAAAATGTTTAGAAGAGTAGGCGACAAATCAACATCGAAGCGAGGTACTTCTTTTTATTAGATTCAGATTTCAGACTGATTTTCAACTTAATTTACTTGAAGTTGAATTTCAAAATTGATTCTCTGTAATAGTTGTCGAGGTCACTTCTTTTCGATTTATATTTTATTTTATTTATTTAATAATTACTATACAATTACAAATTATATTATAATCACATACGAGCTGAGTAACTTCGACCATATGCCCGGTGAGGACTCACAGACCAGAGCCTCTGGTGGGAATCGAACCCACGACCCTCACGCTAATAGACTAGCACACTACCCACTACACTACCAGGGCGCTCTCTTTTCGATTTATCAATTATGTAGTCCTGAAATATCATTTCATATCGTACTACATCACGCCAATTTATGTGCGGTGAGGTGAGGTTTGATTTTGATAAGGCTACCACACTTTCTCCCCACTTGCCTCTAATACTGCGTTCAGTTAAACCCTCCATTCCGCTTGTAGTCATAATACCGTGGATCATTCTTCCTATAATCGTAAAATCGCCTACAATTTCTATAAATTTTTTCTTTTTCTTTTTCTTTCTAAAGTTTTATTGTCAATAAGAAATGATTTTGATTTCTTTTGTGATTAATTTCCAATCCAACAGTGATAGTGATTCAGAAAATAAGGATTACGCGGAGGGGATTATCACAAAACAAAACAAAAACTTTTGTTTTGTTTCTCTGCCATATTTGGGTGGGAGATTGAAATCTCAATGTTTTTGGATTATGAAAATACCCCTGCGATCAATGAATGGAGCGAATGGAGTGAATGGGTGGTTCTTAAAGTGTTTTTTAATTATTAAATCACGTTTATGAGTGGATGAATGAATGGAATTGAATGAATAATTAATTGTTTACTTACTTACTTATTTACTTACCTACGAATACGAATATTAATTCGATTAATAAACAACAACAAATACACACAAACCGAGCCACATGCATACATATTTTGGCCACCGTAAAAAGCCAACAAATTTTGTCTGAAGAGAAAAAACAAAAACACATGCGTGGGATGTATTTGACTGGATGGACTGACTGACTGACTGACTGACTGATTGAATTGATTGTGTCTATTCGTGGTATTGTACTCGCGTCTTGAACATGAGTAAGTGAAGTGAATTGAATTGATTTTCGTTTAAATACAGGTGACAAATTACCAGGGTGTGTTCACATTACAATTTAATGCATCCCCTACCGTGTAACAGACGGTATTTACTGGTTGTCTGTATAGTTGGTAAGGTAAGTCAAATTACAATACAAAAAACAAAACAAAATTCCCCACATAAATTCTTTTTTTTATTCTTAATTCAGTTGCTACCAACAGGTCCGGCTGTCAAAACCTACTGTAGTCGGGAAGGCGAAAAATATCATAAGCCTAAGCCTAATTCGTACCCTACCATAAAGCCACCAAAGCATTGCAGCGTCTTTTAGGCGGAATTGAAAATTATTGTGAACAAAAATGTTCCCAAGCGGAAAATTTCCCTACTTTCGGATAGCCAGGCAACTATCTGAACATAGGATTCTAATTTAATGAACTCTAGGACGGTACACGGTATAGAAGTCGCCGTGGTCTAGTGGGTAGTGTGTTGGCTTATTAGACAAAAGGCCCTGGTTCGAATCCCAGGTCAGACATCAAAACGAAAAAATATTTCTTCGGCGACTTCCTCTCAGCAGATTTATGGCAAAGACTCTGAGAGTAAAAATTGCCATGAAAAGCTTCTCAAAAATCTGTCGTTCGGAGTCGACTTTAAACTGTAGGTCCCACCACTTATGTATAAAAAATTAACACACACAACATAAGTGGTGTGAGAAGCTAGGTCGTAATCCTGACTGAAGGGTTGTAATGGCCAATTATGTATGTATGTAGGACGGTACACGACTATCGCCATTTATATCAAATGGGCGTCGAGACATTGAGATATTCCGGGTAACTTCAGAGCGAATGAATGAGCCAGAAGGGGCACAACCATCGAACTCTTTAAGAAGTTCTCGACATTGGGGACCTAGAAGCTTATAATTAATAATGATATCGTAAACCGTGCCAACAGTAGATGGACAGCTTCGAACACGGTTAGAACGATGCAGAAAAGCTGGCCTAGGCTGGATAGAAGGCGTGTGGTAGCCCTGTTTAAAATCCAGAGAAGTAGGCTCAACACTATTATCGATGTTATTATGGGGCATTTTATTATAGGAATGCATGCAAGGCGTATTGGTCCTGGACACTTTGCAAATGATTTCTGCAGAAACTGTAGACCTGAGGAGGACAATGTGACTGCTACTTTACCTACTGAGTACATGCCCGGCACTTGATCTGAGGAGAAAGAACCATCTGAATGAACTGTCATGCATGGATATTGGCAGTCTGAGTCGCTTCATCGGAAGCTCCAAGTGGTTTCTAGAATAAGGGAGAATGAGAAACTGTGGTAGTGGTATCACAATGGGCCGTGTATACGGCCTAAGTGTGTCTGCCCTCGACTCCATCAGGGGGACAGCCACTTCTACCTAGCTACCTACCTGTGTACATGCCCCACACTTGACTTGAGGAGAAACAAAACCCTGAGTGGCTACTATTTAGAGGATCTGAATGAACTGCCATGCGTTAATATTGACAGTCAGAATCCCTACATTGGAAGGAGAAAATATGAAACTGTGGTATCGCGATGGGCTGTCCATCGAGGGGACACCCATTTCTATATACGTACCAAAGCCCTTCGTAGGGAATTGCACAGCCTAACGTCATCTTAAGTTAAAAATCGCCTGTATAGCCTTCTACAGCTAACCCGGAGTATACACGCTTGGAATTCTTCTGTGAAATCTACATCGCAACGAAATATAATGAATTACACCCACAACCTGGACATCCACAGATTCAATAGAGAACTGACAAGAGGGAAAAATGCATGTTATACTATGTTCAGACAGGCACTTTTATTGAGTTAATATTCGTTTATTTGTATACAATATTTTATGTGTTCAGACACATGATAAACGCAATTTTTTTTTGACAGCAAATTTGTTCCAAAAAAGTTTGTGTGTGTGTGTAACAGAAACGCCGAGCTGTTGCGGTTAGTTGGAGCAACTTTTGATTCTCAATACTATAACAATTTGCGTATTTATTGAGCAATAATTAATTGAAATTTTGTATGAAATATTGATCTCAATAATGGTATTTATTGCGATTTACGCAATAAAACTGCCTGTCAGAACACAGCATTAAGTAGTATTGGAACAAGTGAGGTTTATTGTCTGGCCACTAAACTAAATGGTAGCCAAGTAAGCATAATAAAGAGGTTTTATGTAGGGGTAGTAGGTAGTGTACCCGTAAGCTGTATCGCAAAAGATCTCCTTATGCTATCAATGAGCCCCATATTACAGTTTTTCTTGAAGACAATTTACCAGAAGCCAACTTCACAAAGCTTTGATAACCGTTGGATTAAAAGAAGTACTCTGGCTGTCGACTGTAGACTGACCAAAATTTCTTTTTGTGTTTTTTTTTATTTTTACTGAGAATCAACAGATGACTGCTTTCATTACCAAGTAAATGTCGGCTTTTAGGGCAACCCTTCTCTCTAATTAGCATGTCAATACCAGACCCATTTAGTTTCTTTTGCAATTAAAAAAAAAAAACATCGTGACTAGTCATGCTCGATTGTGTGTGTTTTGTAACCCCCAGATTCTTAGAATATAAATTTTAATGTTTCAATTTTATTTCTGTATGTGTAAGTGCGTATGTGTGTGTGTTAAATATACTTTTAGTCTGGTTAACGCCCTATTAAATCCAACCTTTATTTTTCTTTTTTGGTCGTTTTAGCTGTTATTTTCTGTAAAGTCATGTTCATTGGACAATTTTTTTTCTGTTTTCTTTGGCTGCCAAGATCATCCCGTATGTCAGCTGAATAAAATCCCAAGAGATCCTTTTTGTTTTTGGGCATTAAAAAAAATATTTTAATTTCCACTCACCCGCACTCTAAGTCACTTACTTATTCACGCCATGACATGCATTTTATTTGAATCGATTTTCGTTGTCTTTATTGGTTTTTGTGTTTTTTTTTTGAAATTTCAAAATCGAAAATTCGTTAAAACATGTGTTGTGCCCAGTCCACAATGATTGGCAATATTGTGCTGGAGTTTGATGTCTTTGTTGGCTTAAATTCTATTGAATTCTTAGGCTAATAATCATGTTCTCTCGAGTTTTCTGTTTTTTGTTTATTTATTAGCCACCACTTGACTTTGTTTGGAGTTTTGAAAATATTTTGAAAGAAAACAAAACAGAAAATTTTGTATTTATTTTGATAATTCGTAAAAAAAATAATAACAATAAAAACACAAAAATGAAAAAAAAAAAATAGAAGAAGAAGTTTTAATGTTATTCCCTTGTAAACCCCGCAATTCATAATCACAGTAATACTATGTTCAGACATGCACTTTTATTAAATCAATATTCGGGTTATTAAGAACAATATTTTTATTTGACAGCTCGTAAACAAAACAGCTGATTGTTTCAACAATATAAATAAAATACAAACCTTTCTGCTGACCTTCCATATTTTGTTTGTCGTTGTTTACATTTGAGTTGTCAAATATCAATTGAAAGTGTTCGGAAAATTATAATATGCTTACTGAACGTGCAGTGTTGTATTAGAATTTTTCTCAATATTATAGCAATTTATTAATTTATTGAGCAATAATTAATTGAAATTTTATATGAAATATTGAGATCAATAATAGCGTTTATTGCGATTTACACAATAATGGTCCACGTTTGACCCCAGTATAATTTTGTTTCATGGAAATTATTCTTGGCTTTGCATCAAGCCAACTTTTGTCGGCTAATGTTACCTAGGAGTAAATGTCTAGTAAATTAACAAAAGTGTCCTGGTATTGGAAATTATTCATTGCTTTCATAATCTATTTATAATTAAAAAGTCTGTCATTCGGTATCATAGCTATTCACAGAAAATCTCCTTCCAGGTTAGAACGGCCTTCTTAAACATTGTGTTCTTTGTCTAACTTACGTGCAAAAGATTTCTCTTTTTCTTTTCATTTGATTTACCCTGTAGCATCTCTTACTTTTTACTCTACGTTTCATTATTTCAAAATTTCCTGTCAAGTCCAGTCGAGTCTTTAATAACTTCAATGTTTCCCATGAGTATATCTCTACCTTTAATTGTCGTAGTCTAGTAGGTAGTGTGTTGGCGTATTAGACATGAGGCCTCTGTTCAAATACCAGATCAGACATTCCCACCAAAACGAAATATGAAAACATATTTCTTAGGCGTCTGCATCTCAGCAGATTTCTGGCAGAAATTCTGAAAGTAAAATAAAATTGAAGTGAAAAGTTTCTCAAGAATTTATCGTTCGGAGTTGACTTTAAAGTATATGTAGGACCCCTCATTCATGTATAAAAATTAACAGACACACAACATAAGTGGTGTTGTGAGAAGCTAGGTTGTAATCCTGACTAAAGGGTTATAATGTCCAATTATGTCTGTATGTGTGCCAATGTAAACAATTGGAAACAGACATTACATACATACATAATTGGCCATTACAACCCTTCAGTCAGGATTACGACCTAGCTTCTCACACCACTTATGTTGTGTGCGTTAATTTTATACATGAATGGCGGTACCTACACAGTTTAAAGTCGACTCCGAACGACAGATTTTTGAGAAGCTTTTCATGGCAATTTTTTACTCTCAGAGTCTTTGCCAGAAATCTGCTGAGAGGAAGTCGCCGAAGAAATATTTTTTCATATTTTCGTTTTGATGTCTGACCTGGGATACGAACCCGGGCCTTTTGTCTAACAAGAAAACACACTACCCACTAGACCACGGCGACTTCACGACTTCCTATGCATCTACCTTGCAGATAAGAGCTGAAACCATAATATTTCCATTAATGGTTTTATTGGTGAAGAATTCGTTGCATTTCAGGAATCGATTACCCGAGATTATCATCCAAAGGGGCAAGTGTTTCCATAAACTAAGTGAAATGAAATTTACTTTGAAAATGAGCGAGCACAAAAAATACAACGTTGGGTAAAATTATCTTTAAAAAATGGTGACCAGTTCAAAATATTTCTTTGGGTTATTAATCCCTACAGTTATAGAGATACCTATTATCAATAACAACATTATGTAAATATTTTTAATTAATGTGATATTATTTTGTCATTTATTAAAAAGAGTGCGAATTTCATGGGAGCAATAAAAATGCAACAGCATAAATTTTAATGTGTTTATTTAAATTAAATAGTAATTCTTACAAAATAAAAATCTTAAAATTAATATTTAGTGGCGTAGCCCTTATTTTTTATGACTTCTTGCAACCTAGAAGGCATAGAGTCGACTAAAGCTATTAATGTGTTAATGGATATTTTCTCCCATTCACTTTTCAAAATTTCTTCTAATTGCCTCTTATTTGACGAATGTTTCATCTTAACTTCCCGATCTAATAGCTCCCAATCCTAATAGCTGGCCAATCCAAAACATTGATATCATTGTTACTTAAAAAGTTTCGAGCTAAGGGACTTGAGTGCTTTGGATCATTATCCTGTTGGAATATGCTACCAGGAGGCATTTTTTCCCGCAGATGAGGAAGCATGTATTCTCCAAGGATTTCACAGTACTTCTTGGCGTCCATTTTTCCTTCGATTTGAGTTAAGGGACCTACCCCATCACGGGAAAACGCACCTGTAAATACGTGACGTAAATCCATAAATTTTTTTTAAACATATCGTTCCTTACCCCACACCATTATTGATCCACCGCCATTTTTTACGGTTGGAAGTTGATATCTTGGAGAATATCTCTGTCCAGGCAGTCTTTGAACAAAATTTATCCCATCGGAGCCAAACATATTAAATTTTGCTTTCATCGCTCCACAAAACTTTAGCCCATTGTTCATTTGACCAATCCTTGTAACGTTTTGCAAATTCCAGGCGCTTCTTTTTATTGATTGCACTGATGAGAGGTTTCTTTGCGGGTCGTCTCGCATGCAAATTAGCCTCTTTCAACCTACGGCGAACAGTGTGAACGCCTATAGAGACTCCCATTTGCTCATTTGCGAAATTAGCAACGTCCACTGCGGTCTTTCGTGGATCTTTTTTAACCAGTGCAATCATCTGGCGGTCTTGGCGAGAGGTAGTTTTTCGAGGATTACCACTACCTGGTTTCCTTTCCACACTATTTCTCAAGGAAAATCGAGATTTAATCCGACATACGGTTGATTGATTTACACCAAAGAGGTGTCCAACTTCACGCATGGATTTTCCTTCTTCTAAGGCTTTAATGATTGCAGTTTTGCTGTCAGCTGAGAGCTGCTTCTATTACAAAACACATGTTGTATGACTTATTTAAGAAATTTTCAATTATAATTAAATAAATAACTTACTTTAACTATTTTATTATTATGTTGCATTTTTTTTTGCTCGCTAAAAATTTGCACTTTTTTCACTAATTCAAAAATATTTAACTTTTTAAAGCAGAATTTGCAAAATAAACTGTGGTTACTTTGAAAACTTATAATTGAAAGAATTAACAGCAAAAGAAAATAGATAAATTAGTTACCGTTATTTTGAAAGAGATCTTATTAAAGATCATATGGCACAGTGTTGCATTTTTTGTGCTCGCTACTGTAAATAAAATGAGTTCAATTGTGCTAAATAAACTCTTTTAGTATTAGGCAGAATTAACCTAAATTTTTTTCTTACTTATTCTAATAATGCTATTATTTTACCCTCTACTGTTAAAATAACAGAACGTATCATATGTGAACAGTTAGTTGCTTACTTTGAAAGGAGATTTTTTGTTTTTTTCTTTTCGAAAAAACAAACAAATTATCCTGTTTATTAGGTAATGCCAGCCAGCTAATGTTCTTCATTCGCCATTTGCTGCCATTTAAATTAGCCATGGAAGGACTTTCATTTTGAAGCACCACATTAGAGAGGAGGGAGCGAAGGGGGGGGGGGATGAGGTCCTTTAACGATGATAAAAACAATAAGAACAACAACGATGACATTATTTTTAATGCGTATAAAAGAAGCACATTTATTTTGTTTTATTTCTATATTTTAATGTGAATATATTTGTTTAAAAGTTTTTTTTTCTGTTGTTTTTGTTGTTAATTTTTATTATTTTTCATAAAAAAAAGAGTTAAAAAAACAAAAAAAAAAAGAAGAATAAGAAAAAGCGAGAAAAAAAGTCAAAATTTATTGCTTGGTTTAGTGCGTGTTCTTCAACGTTTATAAATCTTGAACAAATTGCTTTGCCATGATTTTAATGGCATCATAAAAATGTTACAAAAACAAATAAAAAAAATAAAAAATAAAATAAAAATGAAATTAAAAAATAAAATAAAATAAAATAAAATATAAAGACAAACTGGTGATTACGAGATTTATTTAAAGAAAGAAACGGACGACAAAAAAAATTACAAAATCTTCAGGAGATGGGGAGAGAAGGATAGAAGCGTAAAAAAAAATTTCATTTCATTTCGTTTGGTTTGGTTTGGTTTTATATTGTGATTATGCCTAAAGTAGATTAGATTTGGATTTTTAATGTTTGATGACAACATTAAAAGTGTTCGTCCCTCTTTACTCCCCGTTTCTTTGTAGTATTTTATGGCAAATATTTTTTTTTTATTGGCCAAACATTTATGCCTGTAAAGTGATGGCTAGGGGGAAGGTCATTTGAAGGCTAAATTGTATTGTAACTGTCATGGAATTTTATGCCTTAAAATCCTCTACATTTTATTCATTTTTTAAGATACTTTCGCTTTATCCAAATAGGATTACAAACTATTGTGAAAGGCATTTTTCGAGTTAACGACTTCAAAAAGGCTAAGTTAGCGGGGTAGCTTATTGATCACTGGCCCATTGTGTTAATGCAAAGGCTTTCTATCTATCTGTGTATCTATCTATGTAACGCAACGCGTGAAAGTGCCACTATTATAGGTAGGCAATCGGGCGTCCCTAGAAGTCGCCGTGGTCTAGTGGGTAGTGTATTAGCTTATTAGACTAAAGGCCCGGGTTCAAATCCCAGGTCAGACATCAAAACGAAAAATATTTCTTCGGCGACTTCCTCTCAGCAGATTTCTGGCAAAGACTCTGAGAGTAAAAATTGCCATGAAAAGAGCTTCTCAAAAAAATCTGTGGTTCGGAGTCGACTTTAAACTGTAGGTCCCGTCACTCATGTATAAAATTAACGCACACAACATAAGTGGTGTAAGAAGCTAGGTCGTAATCCTGACTGAAGGGTTGTAATGGCCAATTATGTATGTAATACCCAGAAACATACCCGTGAACATGATTAAAAGCTTGACTTGATTCCAACATTAAATGAGCATAGATTTCCTATTTCTTTTAACAATGACAGCTAAACCCATCCATTAATGATTGTAAAATGGAGCTCCACCCCACCATGGCGATGTTACTTTTAAATTCCTTGCATTTATACAGACACTGAATGGATTTCTAAAAAGGAAACCATAACAAGACAACGTATGAGTTCAGAGTATGAGTACGAGTGCGAGTACGAGTACGAGTGCTAGTGTTGTGAGCGCGTTAAAAATCCCGGGTCAAAAATGTTTTTATGGTTCTGGATGGTTAAAAATGGCAATTAAATGGCTGCCATTTGTTTTATTGCTTCACATTGGAGCTGATCAGATAAAAAGGAATTTTTATTATAACGAATGTTATTATTATTGCCTATGGTTGTTGTTGTTGTTGTCGTTTTTGTTGTACATACAACAATTTAACAAAGAAGGACAATGAGATGTTATGGAGTTTCCTTTTTTTCTGTTTTTTCTCTAAAAATATATTCACAGGATGTAAAGAAGAGAGCGAGCAAATAAAAAAAGCGATATTTTCCTGCAATCCTTTTGCTAGCTGTGGTGCCCTTCTCTATGTTTTTTTTTTGGAACAGCTTCTTACAGTACCATTTTAAATGGGGTTTTATTGTTGGTTTTGTTTTATTATTCCACATGTTGTTTAAATAAATAAATAAAACACATAAAATGAATATATTTTAGGTCTCTCCCCCTCCTCTCTCTTTCTCTCTCTCTTTGTATCGGGTCCGCCATCTAATGTTTTTTTCAACTAGTGCTTATTTCGTGAATGGTAACACTTGGTTCATGTCTGATTTGATTGATAATTTATCCTTCCAATAACAAATATTGACCATCCAATACGTTTTCGCTTCGCTAAGCGGGCCTGCGAAGTCGCCGTGGTCTAGTAGGTAGTGTGTTGGCTTATTAGACGAAAGGCCCGGGTTCGAATCCCAGGTCAGACAGCAAAACGAAAAATATTTCTTCGGCGACTTCCTCTCAGCAGATTTCTGGCAAAGACTCTGCGAATAAAAATTGCCATGAAAAGCTTCTCAAAAATCTGTCGTTCGGAGTCGACTTTAAACTGTAGGTCCCGCCACTCATGTATAAAATTAACGCACACACACAAATGGTGTGAGAAGCAAGGTCGTTACCCTGACTGAAGGGTTGTAAAGGCCAATTATGTATGTATGTTTATTTCGTGAATGGTAACACTTGGCTCATGTCTGATTTGACAGATAATTAGTTTTATCGTTCCGCTGAACAAATATTGACCATCCAATACGTTTTCGCTTCGCTAAGGGGGCGTGCGATCGCCTTACAGAAGATGCCGATTTTGGCAAAAAAAAGTCATATTTTCCGAAGAAGCTCATTTTGATCTTGGCGGGTATGTAAACAAGCAAAATTGTCGCTTGTGGGGGGGACAGAAAACCCGCACGCATACATTGAAAAGCGAACGCACCCAAAACGAGTCACTATTTGCTGCGGATTTTGGTCCAGAGGCATTTTTCTTCGAAAATGAGCAAGCAGTGGCCGTTACAGTCAATGGTGATCATAATCGGGCCATGTTGAACGAATTTTTGTTCACAAAAATTGAAGAGGAGAATATTGGCAACATTTTGTTTCAACAGGACGGTGCTACGTGCCACACAGCCGAAGCTACACTCGTTGTTTTGCGACCTGTTTTTAAAGATCGCATTATCAGCCGCAGACCTGATGTCGTTTGGCCACCTTGGAGCTGGGATTTGACATCGTTGAACTATTATTTGTGGCGAGCCGTCAAAGATAAGTGTTACGCCGACAAGCCAGAGACAA
>CM025789.1:9184932-9204394 GCA_014635995.1 Sarcophaga peregrina
ATTGGCCATTACAACCCTTCAGTCAGATTACGACCTAGCTTCTCACACCACAAATGTTGTGTGCGTTAATTTTATGCATGAGTGGCGGGACCTACAGTTTAAAGTCGACTCCGAACGACAGATTTTTGAGAAGCTTTTCATGGCAATTTTTACTCTCAGAGTCTTTGCCAGAAATCTGCTGAGAGGAAGTCGCCGAAGAAATAGTTTTCGTTTTGATGTCTGACCTGGAATACGAACCCAGGCCTTTCGTCTAATAAGCCAACACACTACCCACTAGACCACGGCGACTTCAACGACAGAGACGAGAACATGCTTCACTGAAAGCTGACAAGCAACTGAATGCATTTTTACGCTCTTTTTAACGAACATTGTTGATATTCATGCCTTAGGTGTATAAAAAGCCGAAAATGATCTTGCCCGGAGGGACATTGGTGACACGTAAGCAAAAAAAAAATCAGAGTAGCAAGCAGAGCACGCACACAACCATTTGGTGAGTATTTTACTGTTCGTACGCGAATCATATTTATTTTATGAGTGATTCATGTATATGTTGCGTTATGGAGAATCGAAATCAACAACAACATCATACGTGTTGTTAAGTTTGAACGCGATGAGTACTTCAAACTTTGAATATGAGTTCCATGATATTAAAGTAAGTAAGAATGCTCGTATAAGTATCAGAAATTATAAGTATAATTCGACTAGATGACCCGTGCGAATATTTCACACCGTTAGTTGTCATTTTTGTAACATAAAATGAAAATAATTGATAGAAATTTTATTAAAAGTATAAAAATATTAGAAATCATAATATCATCATACATATTGACATACATACATACATACGTTTAAATGCATTTATAACACTTCTTTGAATACAATGTTAGAGGTAATGACATGATCATCGTTAACTTTTTGTCCGTACGAAATAGCGGTATTGCCAGAATAGATTTTAATACATACTATATTATGTAGAACTGCATTACTATTAAGCGACCCTGTATTACCACACTGGAACAAAAACATATAATCATAATGACAACAGTATTATCATGCAGTTCAATATAAAATATAATTTTTATCAATGAAAATATTAATTTTTCAATTTCTAATTATTTTTTGCCATTAGTGTTAGATATAAGCTTTAAAATGAGATATCATTCATTAAATTTGATGCGGTGGTATGGGAGATATTTGCAACCGACAAAAAAAGTGCTTTAGAAATAATATATATGATGATTCTAATCATCTGTTTGAATACTTATTGCTAATCTCTGGAGTGTACCAAGCTGTGTTGGAATAATTTGGGCGTTACTTGTGTGTTGCCTATAGTTCAACTTCTGGTTTCGGTATATCAAAGAAACCGAAAGGAAATAATTCTTCCATAGCTTTGTCACGACAGCAGTCTTCTGGCAAAAACTCTTGATTTTCGTGCCTTTTGTGTGTAAAAAGCTGAAGATGGTCTTCCCCTGAGGGACATTGGTTATAATGCCTACTGAAGTAAAAAACACGAGAGACGAGACGGGTATTTAAACCAGGGTTCTCCAGAAGTCGGCGAAGTGGGCGACTGTGTTTGCGTTGGAAAGACTAAATCGAGGAAGCCCTGTCATCGATTGGTGTGAACAACTGGCGTAGACGCGCAAATAACAGAGGGGCCTGGTAGGATGTGTTTAGACATTAGTCCAGGGTTTTATGTGAATATCGCGGAAATTGCTTACTCTACGGTGCTCTAAGCACGGGGTGGATACAATGATGAGCATATCATTGATCGCATCACCATACGTGAGTACCAATTCGAAGCCTTACATTTGGACAAGACTTTCCTTTTGGTTAGAGGTGGGTTGAAGTCGCCGTGGTCTAGTGGGTAGTGTGTTGGCTTATTAGACAAAAGGCCCGGGTTCGAATCCCAGGTCAGACATCAATACGAAAAATATTTCTTCGGCGACTTCCTCTCAGCAGATTTCTGGCAAAGACTCTGAGAGTAAAAATTGCCATGAAAAGCTTCTCAATAATCTGTCGTTCGGAGTCGACTTTAAACTGTAGGTCCCGCCACTCATGTATAAAATTAACACACACAACATAAGTGGTGTGAGAAGCTAGGTCGTAATCCTGACTGAAGGGTTGTTATGTATTATGTATGAAGTAAAAAACAAAATTAGCCAATTACCGTAAAGGGAGTAAATGGTTTAGGTAAAGTGCATTACTTAAGACAATATTAAGCAAAAACTTAAGAGATAACATTGCACAATCAAGCGCTCTATTTAAATTGTTTGTTGGAAAAGTAAATTAAAAAAACGTACGAGAACATAATTCTAAAATTATGAATGCATTCCTTTAAAGCTCTACTGTTTTTAAGTTCGTTATTTCATACACGGATCAACAAACACACTCCACAACTAAGCAGATGACAACGACCCCCCCCCCCCCTCTATGCTTGTGATTAAAGTTTTGTGTGGAAATGATTCGTTTTTTCGTCGATTTTCATTCCATTTTTTCCACAATTTCGATTTCATATTTTCATTCTGTTTTTCTTTTCTCATTCTTTTTTCTTATTTTTTTCTGTTTTCTGTTTTCTTCTTCTTTTTCTGTGTAAAATTGAAAATTTTTTTTTTGTAGGAACTTTAACGACGATTTAAACGAAAAGCGGAAAAATATTTCCACGTAAAAATATTTCGTTTTTTCCAAACTGGAAAAACTATTTTCTAATGACAACAACAACAACTGCAACAACAACAACAACTGCAACAACAACAACAACATTAACTAACGATATCACATTATAAAACGGAAAAAAAGGTCAACATTTTTAAGGGCAAATATTTGCTAGAAAGTTTCATTTCCCAACACAAAATAGATGAGGACGGGGGAGGGGGTGTGAAGAAAAACTAGAGAACGTTCGTAGTTTTAGCAAAATTTTCGAAGGGAATTTTTATTTCATTTCTTACAATTTGCATTAGAAAATAGGGGAAATATTTTTTGTGACTAGAATTGCATTAAAAAATTTAGAGAAGTCTTAAGGGCTTCCTGCAGTTTAACTAAATAGGGGCCAGCGTTTTGTAATTCAATTTATTCAATTTTTTTTATTTGAAGCTGCTTGCACTCTATGGTCTCTGAAGTCTAAGTCGCTAACATAGACGGAGTTATGACTGCGAGTAGAGAGAATTGGGCCTCAGTGGCGAATTACGTGGAGCGTATTCTATGACTGAAGATGAGAGACCTTGAGGCTGCAGGACATGTAGGCACGCCAACGTAGATGACACTGGCACACGTGTCAAATGAAAATTCCATTCAGGAGCCAATAAGTAGGAAATAGTGGAGACACTTAAATGTCTCCTTAACTTTCGATACGCAATCAGGACGCGGATATAAGCATGCAGGAGCCAAAGGGCGAAAAGCACTCCACTCCGAAGTAATACCACCGCCGCCGTGGTCTAGTAGGTAGTGTGTTGGCTTATTAGACGAAAGATCCGAGTTCGAAACCCAGGTCAGACATCAAAACGAAAATTTGAAAAATAATTTTTCGGCGACTTCCTCTCAGCAGATTTCTAGCAAAAACTCTGAGAGTAAAAAATAGCCATGGAATGCTTCTCGAAAAAAAATGTGTCGTTCGGAGTCGACTTTAAACTGTAGGTCCCGCCACTCATGTATAAAATTAACGCACACAACATAAGTGGTGTGAGAAGCTTGGACGTAGTACAATGGGTCAATTCGACCACCGAGTACTGTACTTGTCAGAATTGACAAGTACACGTCCTCTAACCTAACCTAACCTAATACCACCGTAGTTCCGGAGAAGGCACAACAGTCCACGTTACGAAGGGGGTATTTAGTAGGTGAGGATTCCACACACGAAGGATGTGACGACTTCCTCTATGGTGCAGTTAGGTACATTTACCCCTCTTCAATGTAAAAAAAAAATTGGCTAAGTCGACATAGTCTAGTAGATAGTTAAATTCATGGTCAAAAATATTTCTTTCGGTTGCTCTCTTTAGACTTCTTGGAAAAACTCTGAGTGAAAAATAAAATTGCCATGAAAAGTTTCTCGAAAATCTGACATTCGGAGTCGGCTTTAAACTGTAGATCCCGCAACAAACGTATAAAATTAACACCAGCTAAGTTATAATCCTGGCTGAAGGATTATAATAACCAATTATGTATGCATGTATGGTTGCAATGAGTATGCATACAACGTTGCCTTCACACTCATACCATTCGAGATATGATCGATTCACAGGCCTATCCATTCAGATTCATAACTTTAAATGAATCGAGTCACTTGAGTAATAATTTATCAAAATTTTCAGTACCTTTCAGTGAGTATTTTAGTGTTCATACGCGATTCATACTTATTTTACGCGTGATCCGAGTATATGCTGAGTTATGAAGAGTCGAAACCAACAACAACATCATACATGTTGTCAAGTTTGAGCGTGATGAGTACTTCAAACTTTAAATGTGAGTAGAGAGAGGTTCCATGATATTAAAATCAGTATGAATTCGTGAATAAGTATCAGAAATTATGAGTAGAATTCGATTCTACTCATCGCTTTGAATACTCATTGTTTACATACATAATTGGTTATTACCACCCTTCAGCCAGGATTATTGACCTAGTCTCTCACATTACTTATGTTGTGTGCGTTAATTTTATACATAAGTGGCCGGGGACCTACAGTTTTAAAGTTGACTCCGAACGACAAATTTTTTTGAGAAACTTTTCATGGCAATTTTTACTCTCAGAGTCTTTGCTAGAAATCTGCTGAGAGGAAGTCGCCGAAGAAATACTTTTTTTGTATTTTATTTTGATGTCTGGCCTGGGACTCGAACCGTGGCTTTACGTCTAATAAGCCAGCACACTACCTACTAGATCACGGCGACTTCAAAACCAGAATTACTCTCTTCAAATACACCGCGTCTTCACACAAGACTAACTGAACTTTTATACTTATTTTGAGTGTATTTCGGGTATATGTTGAGTTATGGAGAGTCGAAATCAACAACAACATTATATATGTTGTTAAGTATGAACGTGGTGAGTACTTCAAACTTTGAATATCAGTAGAGAAAGGTTCAATAATATTAAAATAAGTATGAATGCGGCGTATAGGTTAGGTTAGGTTAGGTTAGGTTAGAGGACGTGCACCTGTCGGTTAAGACAAGCACAATACCCGGAGGTCGAAATTGACCCATTGTACATTGTCCTTAGGGGAGGAAAGAAATGGAGGATATAGGAATGTAGGGAAGGGGAGGGAAATGCGGCGCATAAGTATCAAAAATTTTTAGTATGATTCGAATACTCATTGTTTATCTAAATTAAACTCTTCTAAACTAAACTTTTGTTTGGTAATTACAACGTTCGCAATTTATTTATATTCGCAGCATCTGAAAATAATGCAATTTTAGTTTAATTCTCACATGCTTAATAATTCAATTTCACTTTTTCACACTCTTCATCTTCATTTTCTTGTTGCCATCTTTAATTATTCTTATCTCTGGCACTCATACATACTCACACACAAGAGTTATTGATGTTTCGTAAAGGTTAATAGGAATTCCTTTCGACTTAAGATCCCTTGTACTGGTACTCGTTGCTTTACGTTCCTTATTACAATTATTTCTATCCCACACACATACATGCATACATTGTCTTGCATAGTATAATAGTATGAGTATAACAACATTGTTTATCATTCTCTCTCTCTTTTATACACAATATGTATTCCTAGTGTTTGTATAACTGTTTATAGCAATTTTATGTTTGTTGTTTATGTTCTCAAGGTGCCATAATCCCAATGTTAAAGACATTCATTCATCTGCTACTTGATTTGACTTTATTTTATAATCACCATCACCATCATCATCATCATCATCAGCATCAGTATCATCTTCATTCATAATTATCATCAGCGCTGTTATGATTAGAATTGCTTGTTAATTATTTTATAAATACAAAATGAGCAGCAGCAACAGCAGCAGCAGCTAACCTTGTTTACATTTACTCATACACACACACACACACACACATAGCCATCTACATTATTATTTATTTATTTATTAAAATTTACTCTTTGTGTGTGTATGAGTGCGTGTAAGAAATTATCAATTATTTATGGTTACTTAAGCCTTCCCTACTCTCTCGTTCTCTTTCTTTCTCTCTCTCTATTTGAGGCCTATTGCTCTACTCTCTTTATTGTTATTTTAATACGAGTTTATGACAGGTTTTGCAAGGAATGTTAAACAAGAAATTCAATGAGAAGGTTACACTTGGTTAAGTATTTATGACTGTGAGTATGTATGGTAGGTACCCTACATATGTATGCATGCATATGGAATATATTCACCACAACAGTTAAATAAATGTCAGTAAGGTGACAAAGCTAAAATGCGTGTGTTAGTAAATGATGATAAGAAGAGACCTGGGGCCTATTAAGGAGTGCCAAAAAAAAAAAAATTGGACTTACACTTTTCGTTATAGAAATAAAACTAAGTGGCAGATTATTTTCGTTTTATATTTCAATTGAAGTAAATAATATTTGAATTCTTTTGTGTATAAAATTTTTTTTTGACCAAGGTCTCAGAGCATCCAACTTTTTGAGTCACTTTTCTTCCAGGCATGTTAGAGTGTTTTAGAAAAATACGTATTATTTTTGGTCAGCCAATCCTTTTTTTTCTTCCACTTCCAATACTCAAAGACTCCTTATATTATTTTATTCTTACCTTAGAAACTGATTTTTTGGTTAACACCTGCGAGCCTAGAGCAATCGTTTTTTGTTAGCGGCACGGTTTTTCATTGAAAATTTCAATTATTTTTTACGACATTCTTGTTGGGTGGCCATTTTCAAAAAACTATTTTTGCTATTGCAATGACATTTAGTACGTGAATTTTGAAACAGATGACTAATAAAAGCAACGTAACGGTATTAATTTTTTTCAATTATGACAAGTAGGCCCATTTTTTTTTGTGTGCACTCCTTAGATGTCAGAGAACGGACGAGAACTATGCTGTCGATATAGTAAAGACTCCGCTGTTACCACCAAAAATGATGTCAATCGAGATTAAATACAGGATTACTCTTGCCACCAGGTGCTATAAAGATCTCAATAGGCAATTGAGAAACAGAGAGCTCTCTCGTACGATAAAACCTATACACTTCTAGACGCACATTATTCCAGTGCTCCTTTATGGCGCAAAAGCATGACCCCTAAGCACTGCTGCAGCAGCCCTGAGAGTATTCGATAAAAAGGTACTACTTCTGATCTTCGGTCCAGTGCTATATAGGGATGATTTTCGCATCCGATCTAACAGTGAGCTGTATGAACTCCTCAATGATATGGAAGTGGTACAGCGTTTTAGCATCCAGCTGCTGAGATGTCTCGTCTCCTCTATTCGAGGAGGATGCTGTCCGATTTGATCAACCAAAGTGTCAATCTCTTCATAAGATAATGTACTTTCAGAATGTTACCACTTGTTTCATATTTTTTAAGTAAAGTTTGCTACTATGAACGGACAAACTGGAGAAAATATGAAAAAAATTCGAATTTTCCAAGTTTACCTCATCAAATCTCATAGCGTATTAAGTCGAATAATAGATATAGGTATACTGTTTTAAAAGTCCATTTCTCCTCTTTCCAATAAGATTTAAATATTGGAAATCGGATAAGAAATGTTAAAGTAATTCAGAAATTTGTGCGCAAATTAAAAAAAATTATTTTGTCAAATAAAACACGTTTGGAGGGTTCAAAAAATATAAAAAATATTTTTGAGTTCTACTCAACTAACTGGAAAACTTAGATTATGTCGTTACTCGGGTGTGTTTTCACCTCCAAAGTGTCTCTCTCCCTGTCTATTTACATTCCCTTATTTTACGTTACGACAACTTCGAGATTTTTCCATGTTGAATTGTTCTTGTAATTTGATTTCTACTGCCGATTTACACTGCCTAGTATATTTGATCTTGAAATTCTTCATGCATTTGTTTATCTAAAAAGCCTAAAAATACTTCTGATAGTACGTCACAATTGTGACTGTGAACATAGTAAAACACCTATTATCGATAGTATGTAGTAAAGCCTATTATAAACACTTTAACACACACATGTGTTGTGATATTATCTCTCACGCCTTTGTTTTCATAACGACATTAGACGTGTTTATAAACAGGAAGTCACCTTTTTTTGCACTCTTACGACTTACGCACACACACACACACACACACACACACACACAAATACTATCTAATATTCATTGTAAACGGTAAATCAGAAATTTTCATTATTCTTAAACGACATTCCATTCATATTCATATTCTTCTAGAGATTGTTTACAATACTGTCGTCCGTTTGCCATCGTCTGATTATGTGTCCGTGTAAGCTCTATAAGCCAATGCCTATGTATTTATAATTAATTTTGTTGTTATTATTCTTCTTCTTCTACACAAAGATTCACATTCACATTCACAGAATAGGATTCATTTAAATTCATATTCATTTAAATTAATATGAGAATATCTTCTCTTCTCTCTTACTCTCTCACTCTCACTCTCCCTCTCTCTTACTCTCTTTTATTCTCCTCCACTCAAGTGCTATAATAATTTACTCTGTGTGTACACTGTACAGTGTGTATAGAGAAGCATACACAGAGACAAAGCACGGTAGAGAGAGAGAGAGAGCTTGCCAGTGTAACGGTGTGTAATGAAGAGGTTTTGTTATCGTGTTGTGTGCCTGTAACTGATGTGTGGCTTTACGAGACGGTTTAGCTTTGTGGTCTTAAACAGGGAAATCCGTTGTTTTTTGGTAAGGATTTCTCTAATGCTGCTGCTGCTGTTGTTGTTGTTATTGTTGTTTTAAGTTTGACAATGACTATTATTGTTGCCCCACATTGTTTGGTTTTTATACGAAGACTGCGTGATAAGTTTATTATTAAAGATGTAAACGAAAGCTTTAGAATTTCTTTTTTATCGCAATTTTGAAATTGTTTTTTATTTTCTATTAAAATTGAATTTTTCGCCAATCTATGTTGGGACTACCCAAAAGCTTTGTCCTGATGATCTGCTGTACTGAGAGAAAGTTGCCAAAAATTTGTTTTTTTTCATATTTTGTTATTGTACGAGACGTCTGGTAATAAGCCAACCCACTATCTATTAGGTTATGGCGACTTTAGAGCCCTCGATTTTCGAATACTTACTTAATTGGCCTTTAACAAGTCGATTAACGATTTTCGGCCTGTCTTAAGGCATCGGGGCCTGACCGAAACAGCTGACTGTCGGTGGAAGATGGGGACTGATGACTGGATGCATGCACTGGCAACATGTTCAAACTATAATGATGTTAGAGATACCTGAACTCGGGGCGTGTGGGATTTCAGTAGGTCACTATTCGTGAAGTCCTCAGTTAGTTTCCACGCGGTCCGCGAAACAAGACTATTGCTCACAAACGATAAATCTATTATCGAGCTCGATTCAGCTCTCCTAAATGTGCTTCCTCTTCCATCATTCATCAGCGCCACAGGAAGGGAAGCGACCATTTCCAAAAGGCAGCGACCCCTGGTGTTAGTATATCTACTACCCCATTCGGTCGCCCAAGCATTAAAATCTCCTGCAATAATGACGGGAGTATTCAGGCGCACGTGGGACGCCATCCTGTCCAGCATATGTTGGAACTCCTCCATTGACCATCTCGGGGGGGCGTAACAGCTATAGACGAAAACTCCCTTTATCCTGGCCATAACGAAACCAATGTCCCGCGCATAGGTTTGCTGGAATGGTAACGAACCACAGATCCATATAGCCGCAGTACTAGATCCTTCCGTGATCCAAGTACTATTCTTCGGTACCCTATAAGGTTCGCTTATAATGGCGACATCAATATTCTCCTCCTTTACCCTCTGGATCAATAGGTCCTGGGCTGCTTCACAGTGGTTCAGATTAATTTACATTAACCTCATCTTCTAGAACGTGATTTAAGTGCGCTCAAAAATTGTGGGCAATTTCCGCTCTCCGCGATATGGTTGGCAGATCTCGGATCGCCCACTTTGCAGAACATTCAAAGAGGTTCCCTTTCGCAGTTTTTCGCAATATGCCCTCCTGTCCGCACCTACGGCAAGTTCCCGAGCGGTCAACTTTACACGTGTCCAAACGGCAAGCACCGGAAGCATTTCGTCGGAATGTTCCTCTCGCGAATCCTGCATATGACCCAGCCGATCCTAATTCTTCCTTCCTTTAGGAGAATCGCTGCAGCGTCTGCGTTAAGGCTTACTGTGGCAGTTTGCGTCCCACTATATGGCCTCCTAATGAATAATTACGTCGGGCTTACCCAAAGTCTCGAGGCCTGGAATCTTCCGTATAGCCTCGCACACATCCTCCATCTCCGTGATCTCGTCGATGTCCTTGATCTCAATCGTCCTCATATCCTTTAGACGTTCGGACGATTAAGAGGTTAGGTGGTTTCGCCAATGAGATTTTTAGGAGAAGAAGAACAGGATGTTAGTGGAGGTTTTCCCCTTCACTTCAAATGCCAGCGGCTTCCTGATCGTGGATTTTTGCGCCATTTGTCCTACGTTGTTGTCGCCTTTAAATAGTTTTCCTCTGATAGTTGGTTATCGTTGTTGTTAGTTTTTTTTTATTAATTTTGTTTTTGGTGCTCCTCTAAAGCTGGGATGTTGTTGTTCAAACGGCCACCAGTCCCGAACTTTTTGGAGTTCAACTGTTAGCAGACTGGAATGCGAAGCTCTACCGGACGCTTAATTCTGTTACCACGGGTGACGGGAGCCCCAGAGATTCATTTCTGCCCGACAATACTGAGGCCCCCTTGTGGGAGCAACGTGGTAGCTGTGTTTTAAACCTAAATAGTGGGGAAAGAGCAAGCTTTGTGTGGCATTGCACTCGCAACCACTGTGAAAAGCGGAGTTCAGATAGTCTCCCACCCCTAACCAAGAGGAAAGTCTTGTCCAAATGCAAGGCTTCGAATTGGTACTCACGTATGGTGATGCGATCAATGATATGCTCATCATTGTATCCACCCCGTGCTTAGAGCACCGTAGAGTAAGCCGTGATACTTACGTAAAACCCTGGACTAATGTCTAAACACATCCTACCAAGCTATGCTACTTGCGCACCTACGCCAGTTGTTCACACCAATCGATGACAGGGCTTCCTCGATTTGTTCTTTCCAACGCAAACAAGATCGCCCACTTCGCCGACTTCCGGAGAACCCTGGGACGAGCCAGCGCAGCCGCTGGATGTTAATAAGCTGCAGAACGTCCATGTTGTTGAGGAGCTTATACAACTCACTATTGGATCACATAAGGAAATCACCGTCAACTCGCACTGTATCGAAAATCCTAAGAAGAATTTTTCTCTCGAATACTCTTAAGACTGCTGCATTAGCGCTTAATAGAATCCATGCCTCTGCACCATAAAGAGACACGGGTAGGATGAGCGTTTTGTAAAGTATTAGGGTTTTACGATATCCTCTTGACGGTCTATAAGGATGTTCAATGCCTTAGTAGGAGGCCTTTTGTAATTGCTACGATCTGAATATAAAGAGAATTAATTGTCTACCTTTCTTGAATCGAATGCTTATCTATCGTACAATCACGGTTCTTAAAAGTCATTGGACCATAAGGTGAAAATGCTAATAAGCTCAGCATTCCCTCGCATGACTTCTGCTGGAAATGTGAACACGAGCAGAAGGCAACTCTCTTTCACTTCATGTGGCAAAGCCTAGCTCTTGCCATGAAGTAGCAAAAGTTCTTGGTTTCTCATTGCCGGCCATATTTAACTGAATTCACCAATGAGAAGATTAATGCGGGAGCGTAATTTATTTAGGTGTTGGCATGGCTTTCTGTAGGAGATGTTTGATATCTGGTTTGGAGCTTGGCTTGTGTTATCCCCATGAGTTCCTTCTGCTGTAAGGGTTTTAGCGGTTAATGCTAGTCAAGATCTATGGGATATTTGGTTTTTATTAAACCAGCACTCAGGGGATGACCCCTACTTATGCAGTGCATTGTGCAGGTTTAGGAAAGGTGGAATATACGAACTGTAAGGAAACGAGTTGCTACTGGTGACTACAGCAATCGTCCCCAAGAAGCCCGCAGTTTCTCACACCACATATGTTGTGTGTGTTAATTTTATACAGAAGTGGACAATTAAACGCATCGAATACGAGCCACTTAAGAATTGTAACGGTGATATGAATTTTCCGGAACATAGATTACATGATGCCACTCTCTGACTTTTGGAGGTCTATGGGAAAAGTGGTGTGTTACAGTGTGTAAAGCTGATAAACAGTTCCACAAAAATCTATCCTTGGGAGTCAACATTAAACTGTAGGTCTTGCCATTTATGGAAGGAAAAAATTAACACACTCAACATAGGTTATGTAAGAAGCTAGGTTCTAAACCTGACTAAAATGGTTCTAATAACGAATTAACATGATGACTGCCGCGGTAATTTTTAGAAAACTAGCCAAAAAACGGCAAATTGATTTTTTCACATTAGTAAGGACGAGATAACTCGTTTGGCTTCCTAGAAGAGAACGCAATCTACGAGTTATCTCGTAATCGGCAGTCAACGTGTTAAGTAAGTAAGATTGCCTGTATGCTTGAAAATTCATATTATTTTCTCATCCATTTATTTTGACTATCCAGTCATACAACGAGAGGCACTCACTGTTCTTGCCATTAATCAACTTAATTTACTTGGCGCTTCAGCTTCATAGCTGCAGCTCCTGTTTTAGCCGCCTTCAGTTAATCATTTGCCAATTACTTTTTGCTGGTTTTCTGTATGTCTTCGGCATGTTGCCGGTTGTATGGATTATAAAATTAATCAAATTAATTCAATTTGAAAACAAATTAATTTAAAAAGTAAATAATTGAACATGAAAGTCTGTATTATTGCATCGTATCTATGACTCTCTCATCTTGCATATAATTTTTGTAAATGAACTAAAATGGATGGATGGATGGATGGATGGAGGAATGAATCATTGGATAAATGAATGGATGTACGAGTATTAATGGATTGATTAAAAGCCAACAAGTGATAATTAAAAGTGATTAAAGTGGCATGTTTATAATGTTTTTTCTTCGGATATAACCTCACATAGTTCTGTTGATTATTGTTGCCATAAACACAATAAACGCAGCGCAGCAAGCACAACAATTTTGTAATTGAGATTCAGGTAAACTACAAGCGCATTAATTGTAAAAAAAAAACAGCAGCGGCAAAACATCAGTAAAACGAATAACAATCATGATATATATCATTTCTAAACCACTTTTTTTGTCGGTTGCAAATATCTCCCATACCACCGCATCAAATTTAATGAATGATATCTCATTTTAAAGCTTATATCTAATACTAATGGCGAAAAATAATTAGAAATTGAAAAATTAATATTTTCATTGATAAAAATTATATTTTATATAGAACTGCATGATAATACTGTTGTCATTATGATTATATGTTTTTGTTCAAGTGTGGTAATACAGGGTCGCTTAATAGTAATGCAGTTCTACATAATATAGTATGTATTAAAATCCATTCTGGCAATACCGCTATTTACTATAATGCCGTTTATTACTAAGTCAGTTATATATGATATGCATATTAAGTTGTAAAAAGCTGTTTTAGCAATACTTTCCAGTAGTTGTTAGATCAAGTGCGATAAACAGGGTCGCTTAATTGTAATGCTATTCCACATAATAATATATAAAGTTGTAAAAGCCATTTTGGTAATGTCGTTATTGTCATGGCATTGTTTGTTTTATGAAGTGTAGTAATACGGGTTAATAAATGGTACCAGGCTAATCGTAACAAACTTGGGAGAGCACATAATATGAGCAAAAATTATTCATACCGATAAAACTGCACTCATACCCCGAATCAACGTTATATCTTCTGATCCAACTGTGCCTTTCTGAATTACACGAAAACAATTCCCTGTGAAAGTTGCTTTTGCTATGACGATAAACGAAGCACAAAGTCAAACCCTTCAAAAGTACGAACCGGTCTTTTCACATGGGCAGTTATACATGGCTTTTTCTGCAGTACGTACGTTTAAAGATATTTTTGTTTGTATTAAGGATTCGTACGGGCAAAAAGTTAACGATGATCATGTCATTACCTCTAACATTGTATTCAAAGAAGTGTTGTAAATGTATTTAAACATATGTATGTATGTATGGAAATATCTATGATGATATTATGATTTCTAATATTTTTATACTTTTAATAAAATTTCTATCAATTATTTTCATTTTATGTTACAAAAATGACAACTAACGGTGCGAAATATTCGCACGGGTCATCTAGTAATTTAAAAAATTTATTTGTGCTTATTTAACAGTTATATTGTATGCATAGCGTCTTTAAAACCTCTGCATCAAAAATGTTATTCTATTAACAGCAGTAATCCTCTCGTTGCCAGCTCAAATGCACCCTTCGTCAGCACTAAAGGTTCAATTAGTCGTGGACTTAACCATAACCATATAAATCAGCTGTTTTAACCAACTTTATGGACATTTCTGTTTTCGATTATAGGTGACTTTACCATAATGCCATAGTCATAACGATAACCATATGTACCAATTGAATTTTGGTTTTTTGTCATAACCATAAACAGCTGTTTGCTGAATTTACTTACATGTATACACATTTTTTTTTGTTTACTTTTGTACTTTTGAAAAATACCTAAGTGCAATTATCGTAAACAGCTATTAATGGCCATGGCAGCACTGATTGCTGCTAATAGTAAATTTACGGTTATGGATTATGTTACGACTACAGCGTTATGGTAAAGTCACGGCTAATTGAACCTTAACTCTCCCATTGCCGCGAATATTAATATAAATTAGCGTAAATGCATAGCCTACATACTCGCCCGTAGTATAGTAGGTAGGACAAGGTTTAAACTCCAGGTCAGACATCAAAACGAAAAAATTTCTTCGGCGACTTCCTCTCGGCGTAAAAATAAAATTGCCATGAAAAATTTCTTAAAAATCGTTCAAAGTCGGCTTTAAACTTTAGGTATTAAATTAACACACACGACATATCGACGCCTCTATCCTATAACGTTCTAAGTGTACTTAGAATGTTTTTAATGTTCTTGCATTTTTAAATTCTACGTTCTCTAACTTAAATACTGTCACTGGTTAAGGTGCGCCGATCCTTTCCAAAGTTTTAGGGAAAAATCTACTTAGGATACATATATAGTCGTATGCCGCGTGAAACTTTTGGGAGCTCATAACTCAAAACGCACTTGTTCTACTTAGAATGTTATAAAATGGAGGCCTTCGATATGTAAGTGATGTGAGAATGACCAAATTATGTATACGTACGGGAAATGCGTAACAGTACATACATACATACATAATTGGCCATTACAACCCTTCAGTCAGGATTACAACCTAGCTTCTCACACCACTTATATTGTGTGCGTTAATTTTATACACGAGTGGCGGGACCTACAGTTTAAAGGCGACTCCGAACGACAGATTTTTGAGAAGCTTTTTCATGGCAATTTTTACTCTCACAGTCTGCTGAGAGGAAGTCGCCGAAGAAATATTTTTTTCGTTTTGATGTCTGACCTGGGATTCGAACCCAGGCCTTTCGTCTAATAAGCCAACACACTACCCACTAGACCACGGCGACAACGTAACAGTAGCATTCTCGCTTAGTGTCGCGTTACGTATAAAATAATCATTTTCATATATCTACAGCAGTGAAGGGCAACACACATACTATCATAGTTTTGGTTGTATTAGTAAAGCAGCGGAGAACAAAATTCAATGTAATTTTGAGAGTCGTACACTGGGAAAATAAAAAAAAGGAAACAAATGATTTATTGTGTTGTGCGTATGTTAAGTGAGGTTTTAAATATTTTATCGCCAAAACAACTCAAAACGTCTGTCGTCAAATTCAAAAAGAAATTTCCGTCTTCGAATGGACGCCACTGCTTTGCTAAAGCCAAAGCAACTGTATATGACGCCTCTTTAAAAGGCATTAAATTATTATTATTAATTTGTAAATCATTGTAGTTTGGTACGTCCGTTTCGTCAACAATGAATTTTAAAAAAAATTCTGGTTTTAATTGCAATAATTTTAAAATCCTATCATTTCCTTTAACGTTGTTGAATAATCCGTGGCTAGTCTCGTAATGTCTTTTTATAAAAAAAAAAAGAATTACGACATAAAGTGCGATAACACACAAGGCATTGTGCATTACCATCCATATTCTCTATAAAAAAAAATCATATTCCCAATTTTCATTAAACATTTTGTTGCGTGTATTTGCCAACAACGATAAATCATTCAAAAAAGTTGCGTAGCGAGATCTTACTTCATCAAGTGCTAAACGTCAACTGAATTGATTTTCTTCTCTGACATCAACACAAAGCAACAAACACATGATCATTATACGAAACCACACGAGTAAGCTTATAGTGTAGGTGTGTCAACGCAGCGTCAGCAGAAATTTCTTTTCCTATCACATGTGATACGAAATTTCAAATTTGCCCTTCGCTGATCTACAGCCATGTATTCTATATTTGACAGAACGCTGTATTACTGTGCTGCGTCTATTGTGTTTAAAGCAGCAGTATTGTCGCCTCTCGTTGCGTTGCTGTATTTACTGTGCAGTATTGTCTCTTCTTGTTGGGTTGCCTTTAAAATAATCATTTCCATATGCCTACACCCATATATTCTAATTTTAGGCGATTGCTGTACTTACTGTGCTGCGTTTATTGTGTTTACAGCAACAGTATTGTCGCTTGTTGTTGCCTTGACTTTAAAATAATCATTTCCATATGCCTAAACCCATCTATTTTATATTTGAGGGATTGCTGTACTTAATGTGCTGTGTCTATTGTGTTTACGGCAACAGTATTGTCACTTCTTGTCGCTTTGACTTCAAAATAATCATTTACATATACCTACACCCATGTGTTTTATTTTTGAGCGACTGCTATGTTTGCCGTGCTGCGTCTATTATGTTCATACCACGCAGCACAATTGCCAAGCCAACAATGTTTGCATATTCTAAAGCAATTAAAAATCCCATTTATTGTTAAATGAAATCAAAACAAGATAACAGCATCAGTATCACGTTTTACAGTTACGTTATTCCCACTATAATTATAAACTATAAGAGAAGTGGTAGTGGTGGTGGTGTTGTGTATGCCTGTGTGTTTAACTCCAAAGAATTTAAATCTTAAGCACTCACCCTCAAACTCATTTAAAAACAAAAAGCAAACAAGATGAGACATGTTTACACCACTTCACTACTTGTGTATTGTTTAGAAAGTTGAATTTCTCTCCCATAATTGTATTAATCACTGAGGCCACTTTTAACATACAATTTTTGTGTATGCTTATGCCTGTGCATGTGTGTGTGAGTGCCTGTGTGTTTAATTTGGTTTATTAAATATTCTATGGCCTTTCCACCACCCGCCTTCAATCTGTTGTTGTACTCGCATTTACCGTTTAATTTATTTGTTCTTCCTGCATGTGTCCCTGTGTGCTAGATTTTATTTTTATGTGTTAAGCTTTGCTCTTTACTAAATTATTTGTATTTGCTGTTGTTGTTGTTTTAGTTGTTGTTTTAGTTGCTATCTCTGAATTTTATCTACTGTTGTTTACAAAGTAAATTATCTTGTATGCGAGTGGTGTGTTGTATTTCTTAATTATTGTTGTTTTAATTTTATTACTTTTGCTTGCTGTTAGCTTGCTGTGTGTTGTAGGGCCATATTTTTCCTTTTTTGCTTATCCTTTTTATTTTTGTCTATTCCTTTGGTTGTTGTTGCTGTTGTTTTTGTGTTAATATTTCAAAATATTGCAACAGTCAGCCAAAAATTAATTTTTCATTTTAACTGTTAATTAACATTTTTGTGGTACAACAGAGAATTTTTATGCTCTCCTCTCTGTTGTTGCTCTCGCTCACTCTCTCGCACTTTCTTTCTATGGTTACATGTTCACAGTGCAAGTTGAAGGAGTATATACACATACAAACGGTTGAGGCTTTTTTTGGACAGCATAATAAATTTGTGTGTGTGTGTGTGTAAGTTTAAAGAGTTTGAATCTTTGTGTGGAGGGAGAAAGAGAGAGTCTGACAACAAATAAGATTGCTTGTGCAAGAAAGCCGTATCAGGCATGTTAAATAAGAGAATAACACGTGTAAGTGAACATAACGGGTGTCTTTTAGGGACACTTTTTCTATTTTCTTGTAATACAATAAGAAGCCGCTTAAAGCTGTTTCAGTATAACGTGGTAGTATTGGAATTCCTAAAAATCCCTCTCTCTCTCAAAAACCTGACGAAAAGTCTTTGAACCCAGATTCATGTTCAGCGCGACTTCTAGGCCTATTTTCTTCGCCCCTTTTCATCGCATTGCCAGCCTTATTCAAACACAAAAAGAAAAATTGTGTCACACAAATATTTAACATGACCCCGGTTTCTTGTTTGTTACACTTTGTTATTGTTGTTGTTGTTTTTGATACGCTTTTTATGTTCTTGTTCTGCTTCTTCTTCTTCTTTGTCTTTCTAATCACTGTTACATTCATAATGATAATAATCATGCCAATGTGATTGTATTTGTGTTGGTTCCACACATAGTGACACAAATATTTCCTCCTTTTACTGGAAACAGTATAATAGACGACAGCGATGACACACACTGTACGGTACAATGATGATGATGATGATGACAAGATTATCATGCAACCAACATCCACTATAGCAACTGACAGTGGCAGAGTCAAATGAACATACAAAACAAACCCAATGGAAGGTAGTAAGCCAAGCTCATCCAATAGTTCATAACCCATATCCTTGCCTACATATATGTTGTGTACCCATAGATTGGGTATACAAACACATGCCTATAACACAGTGCAACAGTGAAAATTCACCCGAGTAACTACATACGTTACACGTTGTTCAATTATTGAGTAGAACTCAAAAATACACGTCATTTTATTTTTCTCCAACCCTTCAAACTTGTTTTATTTGAGAAAAATATTTTTTTTTTACTTTACTTACAAATTTTTGGATTACTAAAACATTTCTTATCCGATTTCCAAAATTTAAATCTTGTTGGAAAGGAGAGAGATGGAGCTTTGAAACGATATACCAATATCTGTCATTTGACTTAACATACTATAAGATTTGATGAGATAAACTTGAAAAATGCGAATTCTTTTCATATTTTTTCAAGTTTGCCCGTTCATAGTAGCAAACTTTCCAAAAAAATATGAAACAAGTGGTAACATTCTGAAAGTGCATTATCTTATGAAGAGATTGACAATTTGTTTGATCAAATCAGACAGAAATTTACCGTATGATATGATTTTTACGCATATGATCTTATCAAATAAACTTTTAGTTCAAAATTTTTCAGAATTTTTGATGGATCTTGATGGTTTACCACACAATCTCGTCAATTTCAGAAGTCGGCTAATATTTGTGTTG
>CM025789.1:9204894-9233185 GCA_014635995.1 Sarcophaga peregrina
ATGTTCACAATACTGAGTTTCGTCGTCCATAAAAACAAAACCATATAAGCAAATACAAAAAAAAAAATTATTTTATATTATTATTCTGTTCGTAACAAATAGCAGTAAAAAAACTGTAATTATTGACATGAATTCAATGATTTTGAAAGAAAAAACGAAATAACCCACATAAACACAATTTTGCACGTTTCAAGAATTGCCACATTTTTCGCTCTCCGACTTCTCTTATCGGCAGATTTACCATTATGTTTGTTTATATCTTATTCTTCTTCTTCGTAGAGTAGTTTAAAACGTGTTTCTTTTCTAATCAAAGCAAATTACAATCATATTTAAAAAATTTTTGATTTTTTGTCACAAAAATGAGGAAGATCTCTGCAGAAATAGAAAATAGTGTTGCGTGCCTGACCGAGAAGGGCTGTTCTTCACGTAGCATTTCCAAGAGCATTGGTATTAGTCAATCGGCGGTAATCGCAGCTCAGAGAAGACGAAATGTGACACCCAAACCGCAAGTCAGAGGTCGCAAAAAATTATTAACGGACTCAGATGCTCGGCTAATGATGTCCGAAATGAGAAAAAACAAGCAGCTAACACCAAGGGCGCCTCTCTGGCAATTAACAAAAATGTAAGCGAATGGACTGCTAGAAGAGCGCTCCATGACATCGGATACACTCCAGTCATTAAAAGAAAGAAACCTGCATTGTCCGATAAGAATGTTAAAGCGCGCTGTGAAATTTGCGAAGGAGCACAGAAATTGGACCATTGATGATTGTTATCTGGTCTGACGAGTCCAAATTTAATCGTTTTCAGTCAGATGGGAAGCAGCATTGCTGGTGTAGACCCAGGGAACGTGTACAAAGACACCATGTGAAGCAAACTGTTAAACATGGCGGTGGAAATATAATGGTTTGGGGATGCTTTACATGGTGGCATGTTGGCCTTCTTCATTTAGTAGATGGTATCGTGAGAAAAAGAGGACTATCTACATATTCTACAAACCCATCTTCCCAATTTTATGGACAAATGTGCTTATCCCGAAAAAGAAATTGTTTTTCAACAGGATGGTGATCCGAAGCACACAGCAAAAATTGTAAAGGAATGGATCGAGAAACAAAATTTTCAATTGATGACATGGCCAGCCGCACAAGTCCCGACCTCAATCCGATTGAAAATCTTTGTCAATCGTGAAAAGACGGCTCGGGCAGTACCAAGAGGCCCCAACAAACATGAACAACTTTGGGACGTGTAAATGCTGAATGGAATCGAATTCCTAAAGATCTTATTGATCATTTGGTAGAAAAGCATCTCAAACCACGTAATCAAGCTATATCTAATAACTTTCTATGGACCAAATATTGAATTTTCTTGAAACGTGCAAAATTGAGTTTATGTGGGTTATTTTCGTTTTTTTCTTTCAAAATCATTGAATTCATGTCAATATTACAGTTTTTTTTACTGCTATTTGTTACGAACAGAATAATAAATATAAAATAATTTTTTTTTTTTGTATTTGCTTATATGGTTTGTTTTTATGGACGACGAAACTCAGTATTGTGAACATGCACTCACTTCTGCTCGTCACTGTATGTTCAGAGTCCCTTAACAGGTGGGTCACACCACCCTTCCAGACCCGTTGTCCGGAATCGATATCTTCACCCCGTGAATTCATACCGCGGTAGCATGTAGTTACTGCTGCCGACAGCTCCAACTTCCCTCAGAATCCTTGCGTGGCCGTTATCCGAGTCGTGCCACTGTCCTGGCGCTCAGAGACATTTACTTATTTTAGCAGCTACTCCCCTACAGAGAAGATCAAACGGAAAGAGGCCTAAAATTATCTCTTGTGCAGACATAGGTGTAGTGCGTAAGGCACCACTAATGCAGGCGGATCTCTGCACAGGATTATGAAAAAAAATAAATTTTTCTGCAGCATTTGGCTTCTTTTTATTTAAGTAAAGACAAGATGCACTATCCCTCCCTTTGTCTCTCTCCTTTGAACTCTCACTCTCGCTCTGTCTCATTCACTCTCCTTACAATGCTTAATATTTTTAAGTTTTCAAATGCAAACAAAACTGATTACTCATCACTAGAATCTAAAGAAAGATTTTCTTGTAGTTTAAAACTCTCTCTTACTCTCTATCTCACTCTACTTTCTCCTCTGCTATGCTCACTCTTTGAATATTAACATGAAAACGAGCACAAATAATGTTTTTTTTTTGAAATGCTACAAGTTCGTGTTTCTATTCATTCATACACTTATACATACACACACCCATACATACATGCACTCTTAAGCATGCCTTCATGCATTCATATATTCATTTCAGTGATTCAGTCATTTATTCGTATTCATTCATTCCTACATTCATTCATTCATGCAACAAAACAACACAAGTACTGACAAATGTTTGAGAAAGAAACAACAACAAAAAAATGTAAAGAAATGAAAAAAAAGAATGAAAAGAAAGAAAGAAAGAATAACCAGAGCACCAGTGTGTTTAATTTAGTGAATTCACATGTGAGAGTATTTGAGTGTAAAAAAAAACAATTTAACAAGAGTCGGTTGTAAATGTGTGTGTATAAGTGTACATGAAAATACAGGCTGGGGTTTATAGAAATTCTTTCTTGTTGTTGTTGTTGATTTTTTGTGTGTTTTGTTTTGCTTTCTCTGTGTTAATTTTTTATCTCCATAAACAATTGGCTCAGGTTGTTATAATAATCCACCACCAACTTACCCCCTCCCCCCCTCGCTAAACTGCTATACAAAGTTATTTTTGTTCGTACATATTTTTAATAATAAAAGTATTGAAGTGCCTTCATACATACATACATGGATGGTTGGTTGGTTGGTTGGTTGGATAGAGGGGTTCGATGGCTGGATGGTTGGATGCTTGGATAAACTTGTAATGAGCTGAGATGAGCTGAACTGAAATGAAAATGGTATTGCGGCTGTGATTATTGTTATTGTTGCCCTAATTACAACTGTTTTTCCCATACAGAGAGGAGTGTTATTAAATGTTTGTTCGTTCGTTCTTTTTTTCCATTTTTTTTCTATTTTTTAATTTCGAACATTTTTTTATTTTGAATACCTTGGCTAAGTAAAGTAATATTCTCAGCAATTGAAAGATGTTTTTTTTCATGATGTTCTGTTGATGAACATAAAAATGAAAAAAAAATCGAGTTTTATTATCTAACGGTAACATGTGGCAGCATATAAAAAACAAAATATTAAAATGATAAAATTGTTAAAAGCAAGATTAAAAGCTTAAATAAAAAATGGCAAAAAAAACGAATAATTTTTCAACCAGACTTTGATTGTATTCTGTTTGAATGACTCTTATCTGGGGAAATATTTAATGAAGGAAATTAAAAGTTTCTTTAGAAACCATAAATTCTATGTTTAAAGCATACTTAAAGGGATAATATTAATTTCAGCTTAGGTAAAAAAAGGTACAAAATGATAAAAGGCCCAATTAGCCAAACGTAATGGAATGTAACGTAATATAACAGTAACGTCTACTTAACGTAAAACTGTGATTGCAATTATGCAACGAAAAAACGTATCATATGTTTTTAAGTACATGCATTCACAATTGGCCATTACAATCCTTAGGTCAGGATTACGGCCTAGCTTCTCATACCACTCATGTTGTGTGCATTAATTTTACACATGCGTGGCGGGACCTACAGTTCAACGTCGACTTCGAACGACAGATTTTTGAGAAGCTTATCATAGCAATTTTTAATTGATAATGATAATATGTTACTTTCCGAGTAAAGAACAACTTTACCATTCTGTTTGAGTACTGACTGCAACTGTTTAAATTCAAAGGTTATACGCCAATGCTAAAGGTGGCGGTCCACTGCCTGTTCCATTGTTAGTCGATGGCGTATTCAATGAGGATGTAAACCAAATATGTTGTAGTAGTTGTTGCTGCTGTTGCAACTTAGGTATTATCGCTTTCTGTTTTTGCCATTTGCGTTGCCACTGGATTCGACGATTGTTTTTCTTTTGGCGTTTAGTCGGCACTTTAGCCAAAGGCGGTGTCCATTCTGATTAACCATCAAATGATACTACCGGTAGTGGTAGTAATGGTTGCGCTTAACACGGGCTTTGTTAGAGTTATGGTAGTAAAAACGTTAGTTGGTATGGTGCTAGTATGACCAGTTGTTGTAGTGGTCAGCCCTGTAGAATAGGTTGTTATGATTTTGTGATGTGTTGTTGTTGCTGCTGCAATTGTAATTGTTTTGTATCTATGGTATTGAGATCAGTCGTTTTTATATTCGTTGTTGTTTGATTGGTAATTGTGGAGTGTTATTAGTAGCTGAGGAAACAGATGTCGCTGTATTATTGGTTGCAGCATTTTTCACTTCTGCAGTTTTCTTTTCCTTTGGCGTACGTGTCGACTTCTTGAACAATATGGGGGAATATTTTCTAACATTTCACCTGTTTTATGATCCACCTTGTTACGCCGTCTAGTGTGTTTTAACCAGTTTGGGAAATTGGTAAAACTCTCTGGGACAATAATTGCATTATTAACGACCGTTCCACCACCCGTATGTATATTCGAATGTTGCTTTAGGTTTTTGAAATTCGATATAAAGGACTTTGTCGGGCCACCCAGTGCAAACATAATGGTCTTTGTTCGAGATACACTAAGGTATGGACCTTTAGACAACGTTCGGGTTTTTAATACAAGAAAAGTTTCTCAAAATTCTGTCATCGGAGTCGATTTTAAACTGTAGGTTCCACCACTGTATGTACAAAATTAATACACACAGGTACGTAAGCGGGTGTGAGAAGGTGGGTCGTTAATCCTAACTGAAGGGTTGTTATGACCTAATTATGTATTTAGAAATAAAAAATAAAACAATGGATTTAGAAGACTGTTTATGGGTTTGAGTTTCTTAAATTGTAAAGAGTTTTATTTTAAATTCTTTTTGTATGATTGTATTTTAATTTTAAAAAACTTCGTTTTACAACTTTTATTATCGTATTTAATATGTTTATTTCCTTTCTGTTGCGTTACATTCCGTTACGGTTGAGCAATTGAACCTTAAGAACCACTGCAGAGCCCTCTATGCAATATGTTGTATTGTATTGTATGAGCAAAAAGCAAGAGAGCGAGAAATATTAAGATAGGAGAGCAAGAGGAAGGGAGAGAGAGAGATAAAACACAGAGATAGAGAGAAAAAACAGATAGAGAGGGATCGAGAATAGGTAGATGGATAGCACAAGTCAGCAATGAGTATTAAAACGATGAGTCGAATCGAATCATACTCATAATTCCTGATACTTATACTCATTCATACATATTTGAATGTCTGGAAACTCTAATCGTGTCGAATTTGAAGTACACATTACCGGAATATAACTGTGTCTAGCGATCCAAGCAAGTGAGTCACTTTCTAATGATCCTGGATTGAATCATAACGCTCGAATGAGATAAAAGAAAGTGGTAAAATTTTGTTAGAGAAAAATCATACAGGCACGCCAATATTCGATTACTTTGCCTACTTTAAAGGCAACTTTTTTTTTGTAAGACTCCGTTATGAATTGTTTCCATCGTCTACTTATGATAAATGATGAATGAATTTAAAGTTCAAAGTTAAGTTGATTGATAAATCATTTTATCTTATGGCTTTATTACCTGTTTGTTATCCTGTGTCATATTGCAATGATTTAATAATTTAATAGGCTTTGTATGCCACATTTTGTGGCAGAAATGTAAGTACTCCTCAGGGAGATACAACAGAATGTTCAAATATTTGCTTTTGAGACGCTTTAGGTTGATTGATTGATTGATTGATGGCTGTTTTTTGTTGTATGATGATGGTGTGAGTTGATTGAGTTGGCTTAAATGGTATTTGAAATTTTTGTTTGTTTTGACATTATAATCTGATCTGCGTAGCTCTTTAACGGTTGAATTGTAATTTAAATTTAATATTTACACGGCACACACACGTTTAAAGTTACAAATTGATTTGCTATGCTTCGTTCATTTACCGCTAGAAATATCTTCCTTTTCAGTTGGTTGGTGTATTTGGATTTGAAGATACGAAAGACAATCATTGGATTGGAAAAACCTTTTGCAGAACACTTGGAGAATATAGTGACACAGGCATAATTGTAATGCTGAGCTGAGTTATGTAGAGAGCTCTTGCACTTGGGGGTCAAGAAGTCAATCCTTGATGGTATGTGATTTAATCACCATAATTTAGTTTGGTGTCTTTAGCTAAAGTGCGAGATAGCCCATAAATCCTTTTAATATCTAGCAATACCAAATCCCCACAACAACAAGAAGAATTATATCAAGAAATCTCCCCCTATTGCTACATTTTAGACAGTTCTAGAAGTTGGCAGATTCTTTTGTTCGTTGTGGCAACTTCTGGAACAGTTATGCAAAAAAGACTCAATCTTTTCTCGTAAGTATTACTGAGGTAATGGCCAGTAATTATGTATAGCCGGTCGCTTTAATACTTTGTTCAAGAAGACGATTTTATAGCAGCTTCCAGAAGCTATCTAGTAACCAAGCATTAGTAAAAATTGATTACCACGATGATGATTTCAAGAGGAAGTATGACCTTCAAAGACTTTTAAAACTATCAGACTTTATTTAAGAATCTGAATATTCGTTGGCTTACAAATATCGTTTAATTCGGTTTAATCGTGCCCCGGTCTAAAAAAAATTATCTAGAGGCCGTAATAAAGAAGGAAGTTGAGTTATTTTCTTGCAACAGGCTTAATTGATTAACTGTATTGGAACGAATACTTGTAAGTCTGGTCCATATTATTCGTTATTGCATATTCAATTCTTTGAAATGAACTCCCAATCCTGGAAGTCTTGATAATCAGAGAATATGTCCAGACAAACCTTGACTTTTGATCGAACTTGACTAGTTTTTCATGATTTTCGTTCTTTTTACCTTCATTATTAAGACAATGACGCTTTGATTTAAACTTTCCAAGCATATTCAGTTTTTTTTGTTCAAAATTAACCAGACTATGCTGGAAAACGTAAAAAAAAAACTTTTATCAGCACAAGATTAACTGCTGGCTAATGTTTCCTTTACTGTTTGTCAAGTTCTAGAATTTACAGTTGTAGTTTTGTTGGTGTAATACAATGCCTGGTTGTGGTTATTTTTGTAATTTCTTCGAATCGCAGTTGAAGGGAACAAAATTTTTGACGACGTTAATATCGAAACAATGTAAATCGAGGGAATACTGTATTTAAATCTAAAAGGTTATACTAGTTTAGCTTTTAGAATAATAAATGACGAATTTGATCTTTTAGTTGCTTAGAGGCACAGAGATTTCTGTTTTAAATAGACTTTTTACCCAGGAAATAACCGAAATTTTTTGCTTTTTAAATAAAAAATTTTTAAATTGCAATAATGTGGTCAATAAATGAGGACTTTTGAAGCATTTTTCTGTTTGTATCAGAAATTATAGATTCGATAGCCTTACTTATACGATGGCATGCCTATAATACACGGTAAAATAATAATTAAAAAAACTAAACTTGGAATCCCTTTAAAAACCTCATAAATCATTGGCTATATTTCATAATAATTTGTCTTAGGCCCTTTCACATAACATAACAACATTTCCAGCTCTGTATTCGAATGATAATATTCATCTCATTATACACACACACACACACAAATACACAAAGCAATTCTATGTGCACAATTGTTTGCAAAAACCAGTAATGATATGTGAATGTTTGTGTGCAAGTGTTAGTGTAAGTACACACTGTTCAAATTATTCATAACGGTTTGTACAAGAAACGAGAGTATAAAGTAGAAGAGAGTGAGAGAGCCTAGATAACAACCAAATAAACTCATCCAAACAACTCATCAAGCCATTAAACAAACAAAAGAGAAAACAACACAAACAAAATCAAAGACACTTACCCATGCACATCTCAAATGCATGAGTGAAAGAGAGAGAGAGAGAGAGAGAGAGAGAAAGAGAGTCATACATATACCTGAGCTGATTTTAATAAACAGTTTTTCTCTCTCCCCACTACAATGTCTTCTTCTTGCTTTTTTTCCTGTGAACACAATCAATATTGAAATGAGATGAAATGAAAAAAAGCAACAACAACAACAATAACGGCATCAACAACAAACAAATTTCGTTTAAAAAGTTGCCTTTTTATGTTTATTTAGACATGTGTGTGTGCATGTGTGTGAGATTGTGTTACTTTTCATCATTCACATGGGGGGTTACATTATTAAAACCGTTCTTACATATGCCAACATGATGGCCATGTATTAGTGACTGAGTACGCATTAATACATTACATATGGGTCGTTTTACTTTGAAATGTTATAAAAAATTAATTTTCTTTTTTTTTAGAATGATTTTTTTTAAGAGTTTTTAAATATAAATAAATTTCTATTGTTTTAAAATGGTTTTCCGGTTATATTCCTTTAAATATATCGGATGCTACAAACTTAACCACATAAACGGTAATATAGAGTTTCTCATTGCAGTTTCTGCTAATATCGCTATTCTTGCTATGATTATGAAAAAAAAAATTTTAAATTTAATACGATAATATAGGTATTCCATGTGAACCGCATTGCAATAAACAGGAATAAGCTTGAATCATTATAGAATATGCAAAATAAATGACAAAAAATGTTAAGACCATCAAGCACCATTATTTGCCAAGAAAATATGGCTGGAAGTGTGTTCAAAATTAATGTGGAGTATTTAAGTACTTTGATGTGAAGGTCTACGGTACAATAGAAGGTCAAATACACAATATGTCTATTGTAAGACAGTATTCAGAACGTAAGTTATCGAAAAAAGAAGCCATATTAATGAAGCTAGCTTAGTGCACCAAGATAAATTGTCTGGTCAAACAGAATAGCTGGGTCTGAGACACAGATTACTGGCAAAAGCCCTAGGTATGGAGATATGTACCGCATTACGAACTAAATGACTTACTTACTGAACATTTTTTGAAGAGGGAAATGCCTCTATTGTAGAGCAGTCTGCGATTCATCTATTATGTTACAGTCTGTTGGCGTCTTTGTTCGATTCATGAAACCTTTGGACAATATTGAATCAAAATTGCTTAGACCTGATGTGATACATCAAAGTAGATCTGCTGAACAAACAGAACTCACACAGAAATAGAGATTTGTATCGCATTGCACTATATATTGCTACTTTATTGCAACATAGTCATATCTCAAAAAAAATTTAACTTGGCAGAATGCGATTTAAGTTTTCAAAACATAAATCCTATGATCTAAGTGCCGCAAACACTTTTTGCTATAACTTCGGTTCAGCTTGGGATATAAAACTGATTTTTTTAACATGTACAGAAGGTCTAAAAGAGCAGTTTTGCTTAAGTAACTACAAATTTTTAATTTTTTGAGATATGACTATGTTGCAATAAAGGAGCGATATGTACAGGTTTCGGAATGATGATAATGATAAATAATTGAGCACTAAGCTGACCGAAGTCATTAGAGATTGATTATATTAACCCGGAATTATGTAAAGCTTGCTACACCACTCTCTCTCTCTCTCTCTCTCTCTCGTTTTAACTGGAATGCATTCCACTGCATGGGAGTTACATTGTGAATTAATCAGCCATCGAGTACTGCATTATTGTTTACAAACTGTGTTCTTTTAAAGGCAAACCTTAGAGTGTTATATTAATTTTACTTTTTGTTTGCTTGCCCGTAAAATTCTTCGCTATGTATGGCAAAGTTTATCAAATACATCCGATGGCGTACAATGTCAGTCTGCATATTGTATACATAATAGGTCATTACAGCCATTCTGTTGCGACCTAGCTTCTCATACTATTTAAGTTGTGTGCATTGATTTTTTATACATGATTGTCGGGATCTACAGTTTACAGTCGGCTCCGAACGAAAAATTTTTTTGAGAATGGCAAGAAATCTGCTGAGAGGAAGTCAACGAAGAAATATTTTGTCATATTTCGTTTTGCTGGCGATATCTGACCCGAGGTTTGAATCGTGGCCTTACATCTAATAAGCCTACACACTAATTGCTAGACTACGGCGAATATTACGACTGCATATTAATATTGGCAAACATTTTAAGCCTTTAGTCAACAACCTTGAAGTCAAAGATGTACAGTTTCTGTGATATTTAGGGAGCATTATTACCCTAATTGGGTCACAAACCTAATAAAAAAGGAAAACCAGGCATTTGAAGCATTGAAGACAATATGGGAAACACTTTAAATACAAGTAAGTTATAGTTTTTTTGTCCTACATTGTGAAATTTTCGCTTCTTTACGCCTAAGCACTTTGAAAGCATGTTTCGAATGATATTCACTCACTGCAAACAATTATTTTCCAAAAATACTACAAATATTGTGGCCATCTATACAAAATAAGTCCTGAAAAATAAGACTAAAACTTGCATAGACAATGTTTTGAGGTTAAAACAGGAATAAATGACAATTTATTGAAACTCTTAAAATGATAGATGGCGGGGAAACAGTTACCAGCACTGGGAGATATTTATAAGAATTCGAGATTGGCAAAATTGGACAATAATTTTGAGTAAAACAAGTAAAAATAATAAAAACAACGAATTTTTATTTAAAATCGTTGCTTATAAGTGAACTGACCCATATGAGTATACACATACATACTGCCTATGCACACTTAATATGACTTTATATGCTGGTGGAGGGAGAAATTGCTTTATTGTATTAAAGACTGATGGCATGTCTATATATGAGAATGTATGTGTGTTGTGTTTTTCAAATAAATTGTAAGACTGTGTGCATGTAATACGTACCAATAATGGTTACGCATTACAAAAGGTAGTTAATATTACACTTGCAAGTATGTACGTATACTCTCTACACGGTAACAATAACAAAAGTTCTCTTTTCTGTCTGATAATGTTTATATGCATTCTTCTTCTTCCCCTTCTTATACGATACGCAAGCAATGCCACACACATATTACTCATGCTCATGCTCATGCTCATATAAATAACAAAGTAACAAGAGGGTTTAATAATATCGTTGTGTCTGCATGCATGCTTGTGCTTGTAACATTTAACGGCTGTTTTTGTTTATTGTTTTTGTCTTTGTCTTTTTAAACTACACTCACTTGCTCTCTCATAGTTATTACTTACTCGTGTAAGCGTAAGTGTGTATGGGTTTGTGTTTTGTTTGTTTGCCTAGCAAAACCGCAATAATGTTTTGCCTCTTTATTGTAATGAGTTTTGTTTTTGTATGTGCTATTGTTTTTTCAATTAGTGATGTTTGTGTTTGTGTTATCACCTTGCATATAAACAAAGTAAAGTAAAGTAAAGTAATACAACAACAATAATTGCCATACAGAGAGTAATAAAACGAAGACAACACAGCATGCATGTGAATCAGAGAAACAAAATGCAAAAGAGTGAGAGAGGGAGAAAGAGTAAATTATTACAAAATACTATAAGCAAGAGAGGCAGCCTGTTTTACTTATCTAATATAACGGATGTCAATGGCTGCTGTCATTATATTTAAACAATATGTTGCTACTGTTTTATACTCTCGTGTTTTTCTTTGTTTTTTTTTTGTCTCTCATGCTTGCTATTATTATGCTACTAACCAGCCAGCCATAGTCAGTCAGTCAGTGATTTATATTTTCTTTCATTCACTTATACATTCACATTCATTTGCTTGTTTCATTTCATACTTTTTGCTGTTGTAGTTGTTGTTGCTTCAGTTCAGTCATTCATTGTGAAAGAGCATTAAATAAACTTTTTATACAAAGAGCCCAAAGCCAATTTCTATGGGAAAACAATCTCTGTTTCATTTGCTTATGTGTATGTGTGTCTACATACCATGCATGTGAATTGCTCTTTCTCTCTCTCTATTTCTCTGTCTTTCTCTAATACTAATAAACTGGCGTCTATGCCTACAATGGATTTGTGTTTCATGTGTTAATACTTTGACCCCAAGCCTGAAGGAGTTAATTTAGAACGGAAAAAAATGAAACAAGACAACATCAACAACAACAGCCTTACTGATGTTAGTTGAATTTAAATTTAAAAAGGAATTGATTTGAATTGCCTGTTGGGCTGTTATATTTTAAATGTTGCCTATCTTTTAGGCGCATTTGATAGTTGAAAACTTGAAATTTGAAAATTAAAAAAAACGAACACGGAAAATTTGAAAAATTGATAGAAAAATGATAAATGAATGCCTGGAATTTTCTTTTTTAAGATTTTTTAAGACCCTTGCATATCTTAACAACCATTTTTTGGGTGTTAATTTTATCCATGAGTGGCGGCACCTAGAGATGAGAGATTTTTGAGAAACTTTTCATGGAAATTTTATTTTTTTCTCAGAGTTTTTGCCAGAAATCTGTTGAGAGGAAGTCACCGAAAAAACATTTTTTTCAGTTTTGAACCGTGGTCTAAAGCTTAATAAGCGAACACACCATTAATTAGACTATGACGGCTTTATAGGATCTTACTAATAACATCCTTCCAATATTGTTACGAAAATGGAAATAGTGTTTTGCCTTCATACGGTTTAACATTAAAATTGTAAACAAAAAGCTACAAAAACAGAAGCGATTAACAAGTAAACAAAAATATACCAACAAACAGTGCAAGAATGCAACAACAACAAACGCTACAAGAATAAATGTAAACAGCTTGTTTACATTTCTAAAGATTTCGAGTTATTCGCTTTCAACAGCATTCATTCAACTGTTTACCCTGCCATATAAAAGACAAGACAACAGAGTTAGTAAAAGTTCAATCTGCCTTGTGTCAAAATGCGGTGTGTTTGAAGAGAATAATCGTTGTTTGAAAGATCTCCGTTACAAAGATCTGTGATTTGTTATTGTTTACTTAATAGAATGCAAATAGGAATAACAAACACAAGCAATTGTTGTTGTTTACATCAAGTTGTGAATAGTGCCATACAGGATTAAGCGAATAATAAAGAATTTTAATTAAAACTAAACACAAAATTAATTTTTATTTTATTTGCAATCTGCGAGTTAACATTTGAAACGTTTTTAAAAGGTAAAAACGTAACAATATTGTTTTTAAGGGCTTGGATGGAACCAACGGGTCCGTATATACGACATCTCACATATTTTGGAAAGTTTCTTAAGTTCTTTTATGGTTATTTAAGAAAAAAGTATGTGTTTGAGATGCAAACACTTTTACACAAACACTTCTGGGTTCTGTGAGTACCATATGAGACAAGTTTAAAGGTTACGAAATGAGCTCTGTTTCTCTAGCATTCTATCAACATATATATCTACCAGAGATCAGCAACGAGTATTCAAAACGATAAATAGATTCGAGTCATACTTATAATTTCTGATACTCATACGCATTCATACTTATTTTAATATGATGCTCATACTCAAAGTTGAAAGTACTCGTCGTACTCATGCTTAACAATACGGCTGATGTTATTGACTTCGACTCGTCTCTACTTCACATTTACACGAAGCACCAAATAAGTATGATTCGCATACGAACACTGCAATACTCACAAGAAGATTGTGTGTGTATGCTTTGCTTGTTGTCTTTGTCTTTCCTTTCTTCTTTGTTTGTATATGCAACAACAACCAAGACTACAAATTTTTTAATGAATGATTCGAATCACTCGAATCATTCGTAAGTATTGATAAGTATTTTTCTAAATTTATGAATCTGCATGAGTAGGGGTGTGAATCAAACATATTTCGAATGTTGTGAGTTTAATGTCAACATTGTACTCATACTCATTGTAACCTATACTTATAAATCAATGTTGTAGCGAGTATGACTGAATCAGAGTAGTTGAATAGTCACTTATACGCAAAATTGCATGAGTACTTATGAGTAGTGGAAAAACGATTCATTGCTGATCTCTGATACATACATACATAATTGGTCATTCAGGATTACAACCTAAAATTAAAATTGAATATTGATCGTAGATGGAAAAAATTTCGGGGATAAGTACTTGCTGATCCGGCGAACTTCGTCTAGCTCGGTATGAGTAGCGGAGAAATGATTCATTGCTGATCTCTGATATCTACGGTGTTGTGAATGATCAAACGGCCTCAATTATTGTTTGAATTGGACTTTATGTGCATAAAGCTGAAAATCCAATGAAAAATACTGCGTAAGGAGTCGTAAAATAAACTTCTATTCTCACTAAAGAAGCCATGATATCGACAATTACGTACATACATACATCCATACAGCAGGATTACGACTTAGCTTCTCACACCACTTATGTTGTGTGCGTTAATTTTACACGTGTTACACTACACGTTGAATGCCGCGGCAATTTTCGGAAGATTTACCAAGAAACGACAATTTGATTTTTTCCACATTAGTGAGTACGAGATAACTCGTACTTTGGAGCTTTAGAAGAAAACATAATCTACGAGTTATCTCGTAGTTGGCAGTTAACGAACGAGATGTTTTTAAGAAACTTTTTATTTGAATCTCAGAGGTTTTGCCATAAATCTGCTCAGAGGATGTTGTCGATGAAATATTTTTTTTTCGTTTGGTTTGAGATATTTGACCTGGGATTTGAACCGTTTCCTCACGCCTACTAAGCCAAACCACACGTACTAGACTACAGCGACTTCGATTATGCCACTTGACAATTACGTGTACCAAGATAGCTTCATTTTAAACGAAAAGTGAACTCGTTGGAAGTCGCCGTGGTCTAGTGGGTAGGTAGTATGTTGGCTTATTAGACAAAAGGCCCGGGTTCGTATCCCAGGTCAGACATCAAAACGAAAAATATTTCTTCGGCGACTTCCTCTCAGCAGATTTCTGGCAAAGACTCTGAGAGTAAAAATTGCCATGAAAAGCTTCTCAAAACTTTGTCGTTCGGAGTCGACTTTAAACTGTAGGTCCCGCCACTCATGTATAAAATTAACGCACACAACATATGTGGTGTGAGAAGCTAGGTCGTAATCCTGACTGAAGGGTTGTAATGGCCAAATATGTGTGTATGTACTCGTTGGAATCAACACGAGTTTTTTTCACTATTTTTACTCGTTCTTCGTAAATATTAAAACTTTCTGTAATTAAATACCGCTTCAGATGAAAGATATTTAACGGTTGTTAGGCTTGCCAGATGTTCTTCTTTCTTTTCTTTCGATTCCCTTGGAAATATGTTAATCGTAGGCCCACTATCTTTTTTCCTGGCCTTGTTTCAATGATTTTATTTTGCTAAACTGCTGCACTACTGCAGAAAACATGTGTGTGATGACAAAAAAGAAGAAGAAAAATTCAATTTCCGTTATATTCTAATACGAAAGTAATTGGAAACAAAATTGATTTTGTTTTCCAAGTTTTGAGATCAAATTATAATGCATTAGGAGAATAATGGGGAGGAGAAATTACGAGAGTTTAACAACATCAGTAACGGTAACTAAGCATGTATGCTTTTCATAATACAAAGAGCAAGTAAGAGCCACAAAGAAAGAGAAAGAGAGAAAGAGAGAGAGCGAGAGTTGCCATGTTAAACTTCCATGTTTAAGGCTGTTGATGTTTGTTATTAAATTTCGTTTCAAAGTTACTAAAGATGTTAGAAACGTGCTCTCTTCATACACATACTTATACACACGCACACGTGCATATATTTTTGTCACTGTAATATTATTAATAAGGTTGCTCGTTTGTTTGTTTGTTTGTTAATGTTGTTATTGCAGATGTTACTGTTGTTGCTTTTTTGTTGTTGCTGTTTATTCTTTACACAATAATTTGCCATGCAACACCAGCGTTAGTGCTAGTACCAGTACCAGCACCAGCACCAGCACCAATACGACTATAAAAATAAAAATAAAAACAAAAATGAAAAGAAATTTTTTATATTCACCACTGTACGAAAGAGAATTTCATTTCACGTACAAGCGTATATCATAAAAGAGGCCAACATCTTTATCATATTTTTTCCCCACATTTTTTTTTCTGTTTTGGGGGGGGGGGAGAAAGAAAAGCGAATCGTGCAGCAATAATAACGGGAACAACAGCGACATAACATTACAGCAGGATGTCTTTAAATTGTTATCTGGCTCGTCAACATCTTTTTTTCGTAAACATTTGCATACAAAATGAAATGAGAAAAAATAAAAAAAAAAACAAGAAAAGAACGAGAGGTGCCTGAGTAATACCCAGCTGTTGTAAAATGCAAGCAAATGTGAACTACTATACTTCGTAACAGTACCAGGGTTATGCCTTTAGTGGTTTCCATATCTTCAATTAGGCATATAATCGGACTCATAAATATCTGACGTAGTACAGACAATTTTCGAATTAATTTTTTCATTGTGTTTTTTCAATTTTAATAATCTCAATAGCAGGAGATTTCCTACTGTAACGTATTCTAGAAGGATAGGGTTGCCATTTGCCTGTATTTAGAAACAAATTTAAGCACGTATCTTGCATCTGTAGAGTCAGTTACGGTTTTGACGATATTGCATGACAAGTAATGTCACGTTTTTAGGACGCCAATTAGTCACCTGTACGAAGTTGCCATAGTCTAGTAGGTAGTGTGCTAACTTATTAGAAGTGAGGCCACGATTCAAACCCCCTATCAAAATGGAAATATGAAAAAATATTTCCACATGGACTTTCTCTCAGCAGGTTTTTTGGCACAAATTCTCGAGAGTAAATAAAATTGTCATGAAAAGCTTCTTAAAAATCTGACGTTCGGAGTCAAGTTTAAATTTTAGGCCCCGCCATTCCTGTAAAATTAACACGCACAACGTAAGTGGTGCTGAGAAGTTAGGTTGTAATTTATGTTATGAATTTTTATTGCAGCGATAACGAATCTTTATATGCGGATAATACCCTAACGTTAGCATGTTGTAGTCAAATGAATTGTGCAAAACAGTGTTCTTATTCGGATAGGCTCCTGCTCCAGAAGCGGTATATTCTATAAAAATGGTATTGGCCTATGTCCATAATACTGCTTGACAACGATATTTAAATGGCCTAAGGGAATAAAGCATACAAAAGAAAACTGATTTCCACAGGTTAATGACATCAATACATACAGTAGCGAGAAAAATAAATGCAACTCTATGTCGTATGATATTCAAACGAGGCTCGAGACTTATAACGTTTTCCAATACCAGTCAACTTTTGTCTTCTTTATTCGTTGATTTTTAAATTTTAATAAAAACCATCATTAATTAATGTCAATATAAGAGAATCTTAAGAAATTTCATTTGAAGTCTCTTCACTTTTGTCTTTACATGGCCTCTCTGGCCCTCAGTTCTAAACGCCTGTTTAGCAACTTCCTTAAATATGTTAAAGAGGAATGAAATAAAAAGAAATCCGTTAGAAAACCCAAAAAAAAAGATTTAAAATTAAAGAATTTTTTTTTGTTTTTATGACAACGACACGTCAGACGATGATAATGGCAACAGAGTGTCTTGTTTAGACAAATGGTTTCGAGCAGATATTGAAAGGAATGGAAACATTAAACAAAAAGGCGAGGCCAATGCTTTTAAAGGCAACTCATTGAGGATGTTGAAGAGTTTATTTTTTCCTATTTGAGGAGTCTCAATACACACTAAATTTAAGGCTTTTGTCAAGAATATAAAATTCGTACGACTGTGTAAATGGTAAATAATTTCAATCGTAGTCAGTAAACCACTCGTATAACAGTATTTACAAGCTGTAGTCTCATTTGTATATTCAGAGTCCTATGGTCGGACAGTATTGGGATTTAAATTCTTGTCAAAAAAATTATTTAGGATTAGAACCAATTTTCTTTACTGATGTCTACATAATTTGGTCATTACAACCCTTCAGTCTGGATTATTGACCTAGTTTCTCAATCACTTATGTTGTGTGTGTTCATTTTATACGTGAGTTTAAAAGTAGGGGATGGCCCCTACTCATGCAGTGCATTGTGCAGGTTTAGGAAAGTAAGTTATAGGAAGGTGGAAAGAGGGAGTAGTGTTTGTGGACATTTGATTTAAACTCACCAATATCGTAATTGTCGGGAAGAACCTTCGCAGGAAGATCATTCCACAAGCGAGCAGTGCGGGCAAAAAATTAATTCTCCCTGTAATGCATTGTGCGGTTCACTGGACACATACATATATAATTGGCCATTACAACCCTTCAGTCAGGATTACGACCAAGCTTCTCACACCAATTATGTTGTGTGCGTTAATTTTATACATGGCGGACCTACAGTTTAAAGTCGACTCCGTACGACAGATTTTTGAGCAACTTTTCATGACAATTTTTACTCTCAGAGTCTTTGCCAGAAATCTGCTGAGAGGAAGTCGCTGAAGAAATATTTTTCGTTTTGATGTCTGACCTGGGATACGAACCCGGGCCTTTTGTCTAATAAGCCAACACGTTATCCACTAGACCACGGCGACTTCACTGGACAATCAACAACAAAAGGATGTGCTCTGTGAGAAGCTCGAGTACCAAATAAAAATATCTAATTATCGGGAACCAAGCCCCTTATGTCTCGAGAACACCTCCCATTATAGTACCGATAGAACAATGAAACACACGCCACCTTGCGACGATGCTCCAACGAATCAATAGAGTTGGATGCTCTATTGTCATTAATAAGCACCTTCGCCCTCTCCTGTACGCGATCGAGAAGCTTCAAAATAGACTTTGAAGCACCGGCCCATACATGAGAGTTGAACTCCATCCGGGGTCAGATAAAGATCCTGTAAATAGTAAGAAGGTCGGATGGAGTGAAGTATTTTCTGCATCGTTTCAAAAAACCAAAGCACTTGAATGCTTCCTTCGACACTCGAAAAATGTGATCGTTACAACGAGCATCACAACTAATTCTCATGGCCAGAACATCAAGAGCATCTGCCTCCTCAATATTTACATTACCCATAGATACAGATGACAGAACACCAGTGCCAACATTATGCCGGTGTGTCAAAAAATACCGGCGAGACCTTCAGTTTTAAAGTCGACTCCGAACGACAGATTTTATGAGAAACTTTTCAATTTTATTTACTCTCAGAGTTTTTGCCAGAAGTCTGCTGAGAGGAAATCGTCGAAGAAATACTTTTTTTGTATTTTGTTTTGATGTCTGGGCTGGGACTCTAACCCTGGCTTTTACGTCTTATTACGTAGGCTTATTAGAACACACTACTCACTAGACTACGGCGACTGATGTGTTCATCGCTTAGTTATTTTCAAGTATGACATATTTGCATACATAATTGGTCATTACAACCCTTTAGCCAGGCTTACAACCTAGTTTCTCACACCACATATGTTGTGTGTATTAGTTTTATAGATGAATGTCGGGCCTTACATTGTTTAAAATCGATTCTGAACAACAGATTCCTGAGAATCATGGCAATTTTAATTACTCTCAGAGTTTTTACTAGAAATTTGTGGAGGGGAAGACTCTTAAGGAATAGTTTTTCATATTTCGTTTTGATGTCTGATCTGGGATTTGAACCTTGGCTCCACATACAGTAAGCCAATACACAATTTAAAAAAAAGAAAAAAGAAAAACGAGTTGTATGACAGTCTTTAAAAGCTTCAGTTTCAATTGTATACTCAGAATCCTATGGTCAGTGAGGATATAGAGTCCAGAGTACCCTTGTGTTTGAATATTATGATCAGAACCAATTTCTTTGTCGTTGTCTACATTGTCTAGTTACTTTAAATTTTAAATTTCGTACTTGATACCGGAAAAATGCAACAAATTCACTTATTGTATGGAAATACTCTGTTTCTTGCTCTCCACGGAAATATTTTTGCGATATTGTTTTGACTTCCTTAATTGATCACTAAAACCATTTAGCCAAGACAACAACCTAACTTCACACACCATTCATGTTGTTGTAAGTAAAATAAGGAGAAGACTTCACTTACAACATGGAAAATAATATTTACCGTTTCCTTTGCTTGCTTTGTTAATTTCCTTTGAATTCTTTTAAAATTCTGATAAAATGACATGCTTTGGAGGCTGGTAATTATAGAGGCAACAACATTTTTACATTTTACTCTGTAATTTTATTTTTACGTTCCCCGCTCTTTCTTTTTTTCTCTCTCTCTCTCAATCGCTCTCTTTTAACACAATATTTGTTTGTTCATTATGCCAGCAGAAACCAACAAACAAAACAAATGAAATTATAGACTAAAAAACAACAACAACAATAACAACAATAAAACAATTACATACAATAAAAAAGCATAACATTATAAATGTTAAAGAGACCAAATATAATATGCAAGAAAACAACAACAACAAACAACCGAAAGATAACGGTAAAGCTTGGTATAAAAAGAAATCTTTTTAATGCTAAACATGCGGTGTTTGTAATAAACAACAAATCTCTTACACGAAAGCACAACAATGTGTAAAAAATTTAAAAAGAAGACCTGTTTTCTTAACACTACCACCACCATCTTTCACTACACTTTCATTACTGTTGGAAAGCCATTGATTTTTTTGCTTTAAATTAGTGCAGCAGTTGTAACGAACACAATTAAACGAAGTTATTTCTTTGATTGTTTCGGAAGTTTTCATTTAAATGCGTTCGTTATTGTGTGTGTGTGTTTTGGTGTACTGGCATTTGATGTAATATAACAAATATCCTTGATTCAATGACAAACAACCCACTCCTATTCCTATTGATAGTAAGAGAGGGAGAGAGAGAGAGGGAAAGACTGTGTGGGGAGATCAAACAATGCTTTTTTATTTTAACACTTATAATGAGAAATAAAAATACATTGAAAGAGAGAGAGAGTGAGAAAGAGAGCAAGAATAAAAGTAAGAAATTTTTATAATGAAAATATTTTCCTACTAATACTACCACACACATACACAATCATATTTTTATACATGCACTACGTTACATAGAAATATTCTACTCTTCAAGCATTATTAAAATGTTAAAAAAAATTCCTTATAATAATGAGTTTGTGTGTGAGGGGGGGGTTTGTGCTATGAAACAAAATTTTAATATTTTTTAATTAAAACTTAACTGTTCTATTCTATTGAGAGAGAGAGAGAGAGAGAGAGAGAGAGGAAAAGCAACCCCTTTTATTGTTGTTGTTGTCATCATCATCATCATCATTTTATTGAAATTAAAAAATAACGTCCTGCAGTTTACTTTACAATTTTTGTGGTCGCTAATTATTGCAGCGAAAAAAAAGGGTGCGGACAATAAAATTGTTACGTTTTAAGAGATCTTAATGGCATGGTGACTAGAGACCCTATAGTTTAGTGGTAACACTTGTGGTATTTAAATTGCCAATAAAACATAATTGTGTTGCTTAAAACAAAATTCCATTTGAATGCCAGAAACACTTAGCCTCTCTCTCTATCCCCTACTACTTTGCTTTTGCACCCCTTAATAACGGTACCATACCCATACTGTTGTTGATATAATTTCTGTTCTCTGCTTGCATAACAAAACAATAAACCAAGTTGAGTCAATAAAATTTTGACTTTCCATAGAAAAGTTCCTCTGCATTTAGTTTTTCTCTAGTGTAAGGGTGTATATATATGAATACGTACGTATATGTATGTGTATATGTATGTGTGTATGTGTTTTTTAATTTATCATAGTGAAGAGAAAGAAAAAAATAGAGAAAATTCCTGTAAAATAAAAAAATTTTGTTAAAAAATCAAATTTTCGTCATATTTTTTGTTGGTATTTTATGAGAAAATTGGTTTATTTTGTAAACTAACGGTAATAATAGGGGTATTCACAGCATATGCTTGATTTTGTAAATGTAATCGCTCTCTTTCATGTCTTCTAACCAATAACGTAGTGGATGGAAAAGAATTTTTATGGAATCTTTTAGATTAACTCGAGGATTTGTAGTCTACAGACGATATTTGTCAACTGCTGCAAGACTAGAAGATTTGTAACAATTAATTATGAGAATAAACAATATTTCCATGGAGAATATCAAGTTAACCAGTTGAATACGTTAAAAACTTCCGCAATATAGTAGCAACCAAGAATGATAAACTAAAGATTACGCCATCACGAATACAAAATTAAAACTTTCTGCGCATGTGTGAATCAATGACGTCATGAAAATTGTTTTCATTGTTTTCCTATTGGCTAATGATAATGTAGGTTATATTTCAGGGCTGCCAACTACTTTCGCGTAGTGCATACACTTTTCAGAAGAAATGTTCATTTTCCCGTATGAAAAAGACTTGGAAACCCTTAAAATAGCCCAACAACGTCGTCTAAAAGGAAATCATGCGCAAGGCGTAATCTTTAGTTCATCATTCTTGGTAGCAACAACTTGTGGCATTGAAACACAAGCAAACAGCAGACGTAATAGCGTGAGAGCGACATTCAAACGGCTGTAATTGTGAAGAAGAGAAGAAATTTAGAATATTCAACGTTTGTGTAACGCCTAATCTGTTGTAACTGAAGCCTATATCGAAGACAATCAAACAAAAACAATTGTCTCAGGGTCCAAAAAGGTCCGTCAAATATTTTCTCAAATTTCTTTTTTTATTTGAAAGTACAATCCTTCTGGTTAATAATGCAAAATAATTTCATTCAGATGGCTGTCTCGGTTGGCCATGCGGTAGCCTACACGATCGGTTCAATTTCTAAGCACATTATCGATTGTGTCCATCTGTATTTCACCAATGGCTTCACGAATATTGTCCCTTAAAGCGTCAATTGTCTCTGGCTTGTCGGCGTAACACTTATCTTTGACGGCAACCCACAAATAATAGTCCAAAGGTGCCCAAACGCCATCAGCTCTGCGGCTGATAAAGCGATCTTTAAAAACAGGGCGCAAAACATCGAATGTTGCTTCGGCTGTGTGGCATGTAGCGTCGTCCTGTTGAAACCAAATGTTACCAACATCCTACTCTTCAATTTTTGTAAACAGAAATTCGTTTAGCATTGCCCGATAACGATCACCATTGACTGTAACGGCCACTCCTTACTCATTTTCGAAAAAAAAAAAAATGGCCCAATTATGCCTCTGGACCTAAATACGCACCAAACAGTGACTTGTTTCAGGTGCGTCGGCTTTTCAATGTATGCGTGCGGGATTTCTATGCCCCAAATGCGACAATTTTGCTTGTTTACATACCCGCCAAGATCAAAACGAGATTCATCTAAAAAGATGACTTTTTTTTTTGCCAAAATCGGCATCTCCTGTAAGTCCATTGCAGGCCCACTTAGCGAAGCGAAAACGCATTGGATGGATGGGTATTCGTTCAGCGGAAGGATAAAACTAATTATCTGTCAAATCAGACATGAGCTAAGCGTTACCATTCACGAAATAAGCATTAGTTGAAAAAAAACGTTAGATGGCGGACCCGATATAAGGAATATTCTGATATAAAACCATTAGCAATACATAGTTTTGGAACTTAACCAGCGGGAAACTTATTCTAAAACCAACTAAATGTAGGATATGACAATAGATCGGCCATACTTTGAGTATAAACCCTACAAGCAGTGTTCTAAATCAGATCCTTTAAAGCTTAAGAAGATGTAGTCGATCAAAGAGCATTTGAAGGTGCATATTAGGACCTTCCCTAGGATTTTGGACAGTTTCAAAGTGTAAAATTGTAAGGGTAAGCGTGTAAGATTGAGATACAGGATAGAAGCCATAAGTAATAAAGAGAAGAAGCATTGCATTGCAGCTTACATTTCAGACAGGATGACGACCTAGCTTCTCATATCACTAACGTTGTGTGTGTTAATTTTATACACAAGCGTTGGGGCTTACAGCTTAAAGTCGACTACGACCGACAGATTTTTTAAGAAACTTTCCATAGGAATTTTATTTGCTCTCAGATTACTACCTAATAGACTACGACTTGGTAGTATAAAAATCTCAAAAAACGCGCATCGAACGAGAAACGTTGGAAACAAGCTTCCAGAGTTGGCGTTCTAATGTTTCATCCAGACAATGCTCGATCTTATATTGCAAGACCAGCTAAAAACTTATTAGAAAATGTTGGTTGGTTGCTTACCAGTTTTGAGGTCGCCGTGATCTAGTAGGTATTGTGCAGCACTTGCGCTTACCATTTTCAGACCTAGTTTCCTGGAACTTGGTCACAAAACTGCGTTTTTCTGTAGGCCTCTATGCGTGCTCAAGTGAGCTTTTGCTATCAAATCTAACACTTCATCCTCCCTACTTCTCATCTTTAATTTTAATCACAACAGCGCTAGAATTATCCCTTTAGTGGCTTTCATATCGCCTATTAAATGCCTATCTTCCATCTGTAGCGTCATATACGATTCCTCAAGCCTGGCTACCCTATCAATTTTGTCTATATTGCATGAGACACAATGTTACGCTTTGTGGTTGTCAATTCATCATCAATATAGAAAATTTTAGAGGTCGCCGTGGTCTAGTAGGTAGGGTGTTGGCTTATTAGACGAAAGACCCGAGTTCGAATCCCAGTTCAGACATCAAAACGAACAATTTGAAGATAATTTTTCAGTGACTTCCTCTCAGCAGATTTCTGGCAAAAACTCTGAGAGTAAAAAAATTGCCATGGAATGCTTCTCAAAAAAATGTGTCGTTCGGAGTCGACTTTAAACTGTAGGTCCCGTCACTCAAGTATAAAATTAACGCACACAACATAAGTGGTGTGAGAAGCTAGGACGTAGTACAATGGGTCAATTCAACCACCGAGTACTGTACTTGTCAGAATTGACAAGTACACGTCCTCTAACCTAACCTAACCTACCAATTTTTATCGGTTGATCCAAGCGCTGCCATCTGTAACCAAGTATATACGATTCGAAATTGAAAACTCAAGGTCTTTAAGAACAATTTTAGAACTGCGAAACGGTAGTTGAAAAACTCATTTGATACCGTTACGTGTTTACCGTTTAAAAGCGTTTAAATTATGAGTTCATAGATTCATTTCTGTTTGTGTTTGAATTAAAATTCTTTATTATTCATACAATTCTGTCTGCCACTGTTCACAACTTGATGTAAACAACAACAATTGGTTTGTTTGTTATTTCTGGATTTACACCTTTTGCATAAACAATAAACATTACTGGACTGGATCTTTAAACTATGATTACTATATTCAAATGCATGGCGTCTTCACACGTGACTGACTGAACTTTACTAACTAACACGCTTGGATTGCCTAGCCTTTTATATGTCAGAGTAAATAGTTTGATGAATGTTCTGAAGGCGATGTTCGTAGCTTCGTCTTCTAGAGATCTCTATAAATGTAAACATCGTTGTTTCATTATACGGTGCGTCAGTAAAATACACCCGAGTAATTACATAGTCCAAGTTGTTCAGTTAGTTTGAGCAGAACTCAAAAATACTTTTTTTTGTATTTCTTCTACCCTCCAAACTAGTTTTATTTATTTGACAAAAACTGCTTTTTTTACTTTGCGCCCTAATTTCTGGATTATTTAAACATTTTTCAAACGATTTCCAAAATTTAATCTTGTTGGAAAGGGGAAGATGCAGCTTTAAAACGATATACCTACAGTGACGAGCAGAAGTGATTGCATGTTCACAATACTGAGTTTCGTTATCCACAAAAACAAACCATACAAGCAAATCAAAACAATTAATTTAATTCTTTATTTTATTCTTAACAATAGCAGTAAAAAAACAATAATTAATGAAATTAATTCAATGAGTTTGAATGATAAAACAATCAATTATATTTTCGCTGCCATGTTTAATAGTTTTCTTCACATAGAATCCTGAACACGTTCCCCAGGTCTTAGATAATAGTACTGATTGGAACGTGTTATCCATCTGATTGGAAAACGTGTTATCTAGTCGGATGAGACCAAATGTAACCACTTTCAGTAAGATGGAAAGCAGTACTACTAGCGCAGATCCAGTTAACGTGTTCAAAGATACCATGTGAAGCAAACTGTTAAACATAGTGGTAAAAATATTTTGGTTTGGGGATGCTTAATATGGTGGCATGTTGGCCCTCTACATTTAGTAGATGGTATCATGTGAAAAATACTATCTAAATGTTCTGCAAACCCATCTTCCGAATTTACAGACAAATGTGCTTATCCCGAATAAGAAATTATTTTCCAACAGGATGGTGATCCGAAGCACACAGCAAAAATTGTAAAGATTCGGAGTGGGAAAGAAAATTTTCAATTGATGGAATAGCCAGCATAAAGTTCCGACCTCAATTCGATTGAAAATCTTTTGGCTATTCGTGAAAATCCAGCTCGGTCAGTAGGAAACAGCCCAACAAATATGGTCAAACTTGGGATAGTAAAAAAAGCGAAATGGAATCGAATTCCGAAAACTGTTATTAATCATTTGGTAGAAAGCATCTCAAACCGCGTAAATCAAGCTATTTCTAATAAGGGTCTATGGACAAATATTGAAAATTGGGTTAGTTTCTTGAATTTTTCTTGAAACGTGCAAATTGAGTTTATGTGGGTTATCTTCGTTTTATCATTCAAACTCATTGAATTCATTTCATTAATTATTGTTTTTTTACTGCTATTTGTTAAGAATAAAATAAAGAATTTAAATTAATTTTTTTTTTGTATTTGCTTGTATGGTTTTGATTTTGTGGATTGACGAAACTCAGTATTGTGAACATGCACTCACTTCTGCTCGTCACTGTATATCTGTCATTTGACTTAACATACTATAAGATTTGATGAGGTAAACTTGGAAAATTCGAATTATTTTCATATTTTTTTAAATTTGTCAGAAGCCAAGTGTTTTCTTTAAACCGTGCCCTGTCAAGTGATTTGTTTCGAACTTACCACCCCAAATTGTTTTAATTTCAATTTTGCTGTGAATACCCCTATTGATAATTTCCTTAAGCAACAAAAATTGTTGAAAAAAAAGGAAAAGAAAAACTTTTCTAATCTAAAGCACCTGCATAACGCACAGCAATTTGTTCAATATGAGATTTATCCACCTCCCCACATACCACCCTGTTTCCGACTCTCTCTGTATTGATGGTTTAAATCATTGATGATGACGTTAATATTGGATTTAGTGTAGCAGGTCGTTATGGGAGTGTTCAAGGTACAATTCATTGTCAGATTTTTATTTTTTCTACATTTTTTCCACTCTTTTTTTACAAAAAAAAAAAAAAAACAACAAAACTTGTTTACAAAAAGGAATTGAAAAAAATGTAGAAAAAAAATGAAGGAAAATATGTGAATATGTATGGAAGAGGATACAATCATCGTTATATTTGAGTTTGAAAATAAAATGACTTTAACTAACGCTGGGTTGCTTTCTTCTCTCTCTCTCTTTGTGTATCTCTCTTTCAGTCTCTTCTTAAGCCAACACATGTGTTATAATCGAGGGCATATGGACGTGGAAGTTGTGTTGTGTTGAAAATATGCACGACAACTGTAACGGCACTGCCATGCCATATTAGGCATTATAAACCAACAACAACAGCAACACAACAAAGTCGGACATCGAACTAACGGTCGTTTAGTCGTTGTTGTTTTTCTCTTTTGTTTTTATTTTTAAAATGACCTCGAAATCGATTGCAAAACGAATACTTTTCTTCGTGGTTTTTATAACACTTTCACACACCCATACACACACACACACATCCACAGCCATTACTATCTTACACGCATTGCTTAAAGTTAAGTGGGAGTATGAGAGAGAGAGTAGAAATGGGTGTGAGAGAATGAATGCAAGTATGAGTGGTGCCTGAAATGAATGAATGAATGAACGTAGCGTTTAAGCGTTTGATAGCGGATACACCTTAAGGCAGTCGATAATTTTTTTAAGCCTGTTCTTGTGTGATGAACGTGGACAAAATAATGTGATTTTCATAGAGCCACACCAGACATTTAAAGGAATGTTATCTTTAGCTGAAATGCTTACTTAAGTTAATGCAGCTTCTCACACTACTAGTGTTGTGTGTGTGTGTTAATTTTATTCATGAGTAACAGGATTAACTGCAGACACTGTCGGTAAGTTGAACTTGGCTCTGTCAATCGTAATGGACTGGTTTAGGGATTTTGGATTGTCTATTAACCCCTCTAAGACCGATACGATTCTTTTTACGTGGAAATAAAAAATTCCGACCTTCTTCCTTCCCGTTATATGCAGGGACCAGACTCACGTTGAGTCATGAGGTTAAATATCTGAGCCTGATCCTCGATCCCAAGCTCAGCTGGAAGGCGAATCTGCCTGCTAGGGCACACAAAGCCGCATGTGCTGCTTACTGCTGCAATAGAGCAGATGGGTCTTCACCCAGGGGTCATGCATTGGATATATTCTACGGTCATCGAACCCAACCTCTAATAAGGTGTTGCTTTCTGGTGGATTGCACTGGACAAAATACACAACATCAGACTTCTTAAC
>CM025789.1:9233685-9251964 GCA_014635995.1 Sarcophaga peregrina
GAATACGAGCGGCGAACGACCATCGGCCGTTATGGCGGCCCACGCCATTACCATCAGCGGTGCTTGAGTTCATTTGGCCAATCGCCGGTGTAAATTTTCAGCTGACCTCTTTGGCAAGTAAACCCGATCATTTTGTTTGTTCACAAACTGCTCAATTTGGAAGGGCTTCTCATCGGAGATAATCAAATTCGGTAACTGGCCACTTTCGTCCCAGCAAAGTAACTGATTGGCTCTTTACAGTTTAACTTTTTTTGTCCATCGGTGAGCTCTTGCATTTTTTGGAAGTTCACTTGCTTTAGTCCAGGCTCATTTCTCAACATGTGTTGCATCCGTTTTCGTGATATGTTCCGCTCACGAGCAATTTTTCTACCACTGCAGCGTGGATTTCGATCAAATCTGGCCTTCACTTTTCGGATCGTTTCTGGTGTTGTTACCGTTTTTTTTTTTGTCCACATTTTAGACGCGATGCAACACTGTCAGTATCACGGTAACGAGCAATGAGTATGAGAAACAAAAGATTTATGCACATTTAAATGCTGGAGGGCTCCTGCCCTGTGGTTTTCCCAGCCAAATATAAAGCATTCACACTATCACGCTTGCATTGCATTACGAATAACTTTTTTTCTAAATGCAATAGATCAAAATGCTTTTGTAAGCTTGTAAATAATAAAATGAACTGTCACTGGAATAAATCTGTCAACTGTACGGCGAGCGGTTTACAAATGATAACAACCTGAAGTTGGTTGCAATACATATCAGCCACACTGTATATGCATTGTAAATGTATGTGGTAATGGTAGTGTGCAATGAAAAATAAAGAACATACAGTGAACTCGCGAAAACGTAAACACTCGAAAGTGTAAACGTTTCAGAAACGTGAACAAATTTATATTTCCACAAAGTATTCTAAAAAGTGTACAAAATCTGAAAGCTCTGAAACGTGAACCCTTTATTATTATTTTTTTTTTTTAATTTTTGTTTGTTTTTAAATTGGGTAATCCCCGAAATACAGTTTATTTATTTATATATGCCGATGTTAAAAGCCAAAGCTTTAGAAATTCACAATCAAATTGAAGGAAATGATCGTGGTCTTAATACCAGTGACGGATGATTTTAAAAATTAAAATAAAGGTTTGGTGTTTGCCTTCCTAAAATTTCGGGAGAAAAGATTTTTCCGCAGCCGCAATTTGTTGACCCATTTAAGGAAAAATTAAAAGCAAAAATGGCAGAACTTTAAAATTCTAATGAATCCGGTTTATATTGGAAGCAGTATAGCCATATAAAAAATATTTTTCATCACTGGAGAAAATGTTCCAGGCTTGCTTTCATGGGGTGTTCAAATGTTTCGGGGACTTACAAACTCAATTTACTGGAAATTGGAAAACCTAAAAATCAACAAGGCTTTAAAAACTTTACTTGTCCAGTGGGCTACAAATTCCCCAAGTCACTATGGATGACATGTAAAATTTTTTATGACTCCGGTTTCATCAAAGCTTTGTTAAAAAGATAGACTTCAACTGATAAATTTAAAACTGAAAACGATGTTATAATTTTTGTGGTTTAAGTTACTGAGTTCTTGACTAAAAAGCGACTACCGCTAAATGCCATTTTGTTAATAGACAATGCCTCTTCACATACGGATGAATGCCAATTGCTTTCTGATTTTTTGTGCAATATTTTTACTATCATAGGACCAGAATGTTTTCAACACGTTCACTGCTGCAGCAAATTTCAGAAAACTGGCGAAAAAACGACAATTGCAAGAGTTTGACTTGCATGACATGTGGTTTCAACAAGACGGTGCCACATGCCACACAGCACGCGTAACAATGGACTTATTGAGAGACGAGTTCGGTGAATATTTTATTTCACTTTCGGGACCGGTCAATTGGTCGCCTAGATCGTACGATTTAACGCCTTTAGACTATTTTTTGTGGGGTTATGGTAAAGCTCATGACAAGCCCACTTAAATTGACGCATTTATTCGTGAGATACCGGCCGAAATGTTGGAAAGACTATGCCAAAATTGGACTAAGTGGATGGACCATATGTACTTTGTTTTTACTTGTTTACTTTGTTCGCTGGACTTTGTTGTTGGCTGTTTACATCTTTTATCCCTTACATACATACATACATAATTGGTCATTGCAACTCTTCAGTCAGGATTACAACCTAGCTTTTTACACCACTAATGTTGTGTGCGTTAATTTGATACATAAGTGGCATGACTTACAGTTTAAACTCAACTCCGAAAGACAGATTTTTGATAAACTTTTCATGGAAATTTTATTTTTACGCTCTGAGTTTTTCTCAGAAATCTGCTAAGAGAAAAACGCCGAAGAGATATTTTCATATTTTCGTTTTGATGTCTGACCTGGGATTTTAACGTCTAATAAGTCAACATACTACCTACTAGACTACCCAACTTAAATAGAATATTCAAATGACGGGACATAGCCGTACCATCTGATGGTCAGGCACAAAGCACTCTGGTCTTATGAGGTTCAATAGTAGGAACCCTGTATAACCCTATCCTCTGGCTGATGTCCAATCCATGTGCAAATTTAAGGTAATAATTTAAAATTTCTTCTCCCTCTAAGCCTATCAAAGGGATCTTGACTTCCAATGTTTATTTAACACGTTGACTGCCACGGTAATTTACAGGAAACTTGCCATAGAAACGAAAACGAGTTTTTTCACTTTAGTAAGTACAAGATAACTCATAGTTTGGCTCCTTAAAAGGAAACGTAATCTATAAGTTATCTCGTAGTCGGCAGGCAACGTTTTAAAGTAACAAAATTTTGTTATAGAAACGGTCTCTTGGCATTAGTAGCTTAAAAACAAAGAGAATTGCGCTAAATTCTATTAAGATGTTAACTATAATAGAAGCCATTAATCTTTTGGACCCAATACGAAGTAAAATTTCACAACAAATTTCAAACAATTGCTGGAAAAGCATTTTAAATTTAGTTTCGAATAAAAATGAAAACGATGACTTTTTCTTACTTATTAAAAAATGTATCATTTTTCATATTAAATACGATCATTTTTTGTTTTAAATTTGGGTACTCGTAAACCGCCTTGGTAAAAATTAGTTCACGTTATCGCAAGTTCACTGTACTCTGTTATCAAGTTACTTCAAGTAAATATCGTACATCAGTACACACACCAGCATACAATACAGCAGAGCCCTTTGAAAAATCATTGAAATTAACTTAAGTGAGAGCATTACAGATTTATTAACAGCATTTTCGGTTGTATACAGCACATGCAGTAAATGCATTAGTAGTAGTAGTGGTAGTGGTAGTTAAAATTAAAGAAGATGGTCTGTTATCTCTTGTTGTGTGTGTTTCTTGTTGCTTGTGTACTGTAATCCACCATATAAATAGCCCTACAAAGAATTCCTACAATAAAAAAAAAATCCCATTTATGTTTACTCTTACAAGAGAGCAATGCGGCTGTATTAAGAGCATTTCAGGTTTCTATAAACGGTAAATGCAGCTGTAGTAGTAGTAGTAGTAATAATAAGAGTGTGGTAAAAATGAAGATGATGCTTTGTTAACTCTTCTCACATATTGAACTTTGTATTTGTGTGCATGAGTGTATGAGAATCTTTCGTTTTTTTGATTTACTCCATGGCCTATTAGTGTTATAAATAAAGAGAATTTTGTTGTTGCTTGTGCATATGTTTTGTTTTGTTTTTTTTTATTATTTTTAACCACCATATGTTATGTTTTATATATTCAACTCCCTCACTCTTCTGTGGTGGTGTTAAGTTTAATGTGGTGAATGAATATGTGTGTGCAATAGGCGTGGTAATAACAACAAAGCAAAATCAATTGAAAACATTTAATAATGAATGAAGATTCATTCGTAACAACCATTCATTTACCGTAAAAAAAAGAAGGAAAAATTAATTTTAATTGAAAAAAAAAAGAATCCCATAAAGGAAAGAAAGAGAGAGTGAATAAAAGATGAATAGAAAATTAAACATTGATTTATACTGACCGCCAAAAGTAAGTAAACACCATTGAAATATCTTATTTTCTTAGGATAGTGAGAAAATTAAAAGAGACTAGTCGAATTAATTTGCAAAAATAAAAATGTTCATTTATTACTTATCAAATGTTAAAACAAAAGCAAAAAATAAAATTATTGTTGTACTACAAGTATATTTTTTATAATAGAAAATTTAAAATTATAATGGGCGTTGACTAGTGAGTCACTTATGGCGCTTAGTGTACATGTAATAAAATCCATGATGAAAATGTTTAATGGGCAAATCATATGGAAAATCAATTTTTATAAAGAAAATTAAACACAATTTGGCGTGAATAAATTTTAACTTAATTTTTTTTTGCAGAAATCTACATAACAACACTTTATTTATTAAAAAAAATCAGAGATCAGCAATGAATAGTTTTTATGCTACTCATAAGTACTCATGTAATTTTGAGTATGAGTGAGTTAACAGTGATCGCCGAAGTGTAGTAGATAGTGTGTTGGCTTATTAGACGTAAAGCCAGGGTTCAAGCCCCAGGCCAGACATCAAAATAAAATACAAAAAATATTTCTTCGGCGATATCCTCTCTGAAGATTTCTGGCAAAAAACTGTGAGAGTAAATAAAATTGCCATGAAAAGTTTCTCAAACAAAAAAAAAAAAAAAAATAATGAGCCGTTCGGAGTCGACTTTAAATTGTAGGTTAGGTTAGGTCAGATTAGAGGACGTGCATCTGTCGGTCAAGACAAGCACAGTACCCAGAGGTCGAAATTGACCCATTGTACATTGTCCTTAGGGGAGGAAGGAAATGGAGGATATAGGAATGTTGGGAATGGGAGGGAGAATGGGAAACGGAGGAATGAAAAGAAACAGACACAAAACAAAAGAGGTTGAGAGTGCTGCTAATAAATCTGTGGAGAGCTTTGATGTCGGCTCTCGACACATAACTCAAGTTCTCAAAGAAGGCCCTGCCAAGGGTAGGTCCCGCCACTTATCTATACAATGTGTTGTGAGAAACTAGGCCAATGATCCAGACTAAAAGGTTGTAATGACCAATTATGTATGTATGAGTATTGACATTCAACTACTCTGATTCATTCATACTCAGTACAACATTGTTGCAAATTATTGTACAGGTTGCAATAAGTATAAGTACAACGTTGACATCAAACTCATACCATTCGCAATATGATTGATTCATAAGCTTACTTATTCAGATTCATAACTTTAGAAAAATATTTATAAATGATTCGAGTGATTCAATTTATTCATCAAAATTTACTTTTAGAAAAAAATAAGAAAAAGGATGAATAAGCAAAAACACAAAGCAACAAAGAGAGCAAACATACAACCATTTAGTGAGTATTTTAGTGTTGTTACGCGATTCGTACTTACTTTGTGAGTGCTTCGTGTATATGTTGAGTTATGGTGAGTCGATATCATTAACAACATCATAAGTGTTGTTAAGTATGAGTATGATAAGAACTTCAAACATAGAATATGAGAAGAGAAGGTTACATGATATTAAAATAAACAATTATGAGTATGATTCGATGCTACTCATCTTTTTGAATATTCATTAATGATCTCTGATTAGCACACACCTAGTGAATTTTAGTTTTACTTTTACCTGCAACAATGTCGAAAAGTGAAGTAATTTATTCGACTACATATCGTATTTAAGTTGTTTATTAATGTTGAAAATTGTTTTTTTTTTTTTGTTTCACATTCTTTTTTTGCCTTATTAAACTCTTTAAAAATATGTGTGAAATATAAACGAATGCTGACAGTTATTTTTAATTTTATCACAGGTTTTTCGTTTTTTTTTTTGTGTTTTTGAAAAATTTCACACTTTCAACAAGAATCCCATGCATATGGGAAAAAACACCAAAGAAAACATTACCCCAGTCATTCTTTAATAATTAATTGCTAAAACAAAAGAGTCATGAGAACAAAAAACAAAAACGATTTCATTGTTGTTTTAAAGTCTATTTTAAATACAAAACAAGTTAATGCAATTGATATTTAATAATATTTACCATTAACAATAACAACAACAATAACAACAACAATAATACTATTTAGTAGTAGTGATGATGGGGCTATTTGTTAATGATTATTTATTTAAATAATAACAAGAGATGAATGATGATCATTAAAGTTAAAGCTTCTTTGTTAAGAGGGGTTAAGCTTGAATGACTCTTTACAAACACTCGGGCATTTTAACATCTTTGGTGGCGGCTGCTGCTGATATTGCTCTCGGTGTGGACATGATTCTAACGGGTGATTTTTTTTTTATCTATTATCTTTTTGGCAACGCTGATTGCAACAGCTCACGCATGTTTTGTTTCACTGTCAAACATCTTCAGTTTTGTATATAATTTAACCATGAAGCGTCTTGCAAACGAACAACGCTTGCAAATCATTGAATTTTATTATCAAAATGCGTGGCTCTGTTAAGAAGCTGATCGCGCTCTTCTTCCATTTTATGGTCCAGTTTAATCGACCCAGTGAAGCGGGGGCTATTCGGGCTATTGTGAATAAATTTCGCACCAAATTTACATTGTTGGGCATTAAACCACCAACACGCTTACGTAGAGTGCGAACTGAAGAAAATATCGCAGTTGTATCGACCAGTCGGCCAGTGTTAATGATGACCATCAATTATCGATTCGACGCCGTTCGCAGCAATTGGAACTCTGTTACTCAACAATGTGGAAAATTTTGCGGAAGAATTTAGGTGTGAAGCCTTTCAAAATACAGCTGGTGCAAGAATTGAAGACAAACGACCTACCGCAACATAGAATTTTTGGTGAATGGGCTCTTGGAAAGTTGGTCGAAGATCCACTTCTTTATCGAAAAATTGTGTTTAGCAACGAAGCTGATTTTTGGCTTAAGGGATACATAAATAAACAGAATTGTTAATTTTCGAGTGAAGATCAGCCAGAATCATTGCAAAAGCTAGCAATGGATCCAGAAAAAGTCACAGTTTGATGCGGTTTATAGGCTGGTGGCATCACTGGACCGTACTTCTTCAAAGATGCTGCGAATCGTAACGTAACTGTGAATGGTGAGCGCTACTGTGAGATGATATCCAACTTTTTTTTTGACCAAAATGCAAGAGCTTGACTTGCATGACATTTGGTTTCAACAAAACGGTGCCACATGCCACACAGCAAGCGGAGCTATGGACTTATTGAGAGGCGAGTTCGGTGAACATTTTATTTTACGTTCGCAGCAGTCGGGCCTCTGTTAATCAACAACGTGGAAAATTTTGTGGAAGGATTTAGGTGTAAAGCCTTTCAGAAGACTTGCATGACATGTGGTTTCAACAAGACGGTGCCGCATATGACACAGCACACGTAACAATGGACTTGTTGAGAGGCGAGTTCGGTGACCGGTCAATTGGCCGCCTAGATCGTGCGATTTAACACTTTCAAACTATTTTTTGTGGGGCTATGTTAAGGCTCATGTCTATACAGACAAGCTCGCTTCAATTGACGCATTGGAAGACAAGATTGAAGCATTTATTCGTGAGATATCGGCTGAAATGTTGAAAAGCTATGCCAAAATTGGACTAAGCGGATGGACCATTTGCATGAAATAATATTCAAACATTAAATTAAAAGGTTAGACGACGTGTACCTCTCAATGAAGGCAAGTACAGTACCCGAAGGTCAAACTGACTTATTGTACAACGTTCTAAAGGAGGGATTGATAATAGAGGGGGAAGGGGGGAGTGGGAAGCGGAGGTATCACACAGACCAGACACAACAAAAAGGGTGAGAAAGCCCAACTATACCAATGAAGTCCTATATGGATCGTACTATCGATTCAAATAAAGGTTTCATGAATTTTTCTGAATTTTATTTTATTTTTTTGAAAAATTTTCCTATTGCTTTTAAAAAATCACCCTTTATTAAAGTAAATCGAAAGAATTCATAATACCCTGTATGTACTATGATGTACTCCGCATAACATTTTAAAGGCTTTTATTTATTTTACGCACCCGTCGGCTTTTTTCTTTCTTTTTTTCTGAAGAGTTTTTGTTTAACCTGTTGGTTGTTGTAATGCAGAATGAAAGAAAGAAAGGAGAAAAACAACAACCAATTTAAATAATATTTAAACACGTTAATGTTAAAACAACAATTTTTTTTTCTTCTTCCATCGTTTTCTTTCTGCGCTTGCCTTTTTTTGTTTAAAGGCCTATCATCAATGGTTGGTTTACAACAAGAGGAAAAAAAAAAACAAAAAAAGGGTCTCATTAGTCTCTCATAAGACAAGAGAAAGACTTGAATGAATGCCAAGACAAGACAAGAGAAAAATAAAAAGAAGGTAAATTTTTTTATTAAATATTTATTTAACAATCATCAGCGTAAAGGAGTGTAGAGAGAGATGCCACTTAATGGAAGAAACCAACGCAGAAACCAACGTATTGGCTGGCTCTCTCTCTCTCTGGGACAGGTGATGCAGCTTTGTTTAGTTATTATTAGCTTTTTGCATAAAGCATGACCATCTTCTTCTTCTTCTCCCTAATGTTCTCTTAACAACATTTTAAAGTGTTTATTTATTTATACGAGTACGTATGTATGTATGTATTCATATAGCAAATACTTTAGCCTTTTTGAGCCTTTTAATAAAGTAAACTTACAACAACAACAACAACATTAATAATAATTACAACATTAAAATCTTATTTATTTTTAAACAACAAAAATGTTTGAAAAAAAAACAAAAGACTTAAGAAACAAACTTGAATTATGTAAACAATAATTAAAAAGGACTTTAAAAAGCGTAAATCCTTCTAATTAAATAAATTTAAAATAGAAAATAAAACTAACGAGAAATCTGGTTTACAAACATTCCATTGAAGAGAGAAAATAATTTTTTTTAGAACAAAAGACTTAAGAAATAAGCGCAATTAAAAGACTTAAATGATCGGAACTGGCCACAGGCATTAGGGAGGCAATCAAATTCAGGGGTACCGCAGGGCTCTGTTCTTTCTCCTACTCTTTTCCTTATTTTTCTCAATGATCTTCTATCTATTACTTCGAATCCTATTTACTCTTTTGCGGATGACAGCAACATTTGACATTCATTTGATCGGAGGCCGAACATGAATGACGCAGTCACAGGTGACCTGATAGCAATTTCTGAGTGGGGCCGCGCGAACAGGTTCGATTTCAATGCGCACAAGATCCAATGTTGTTTTTTGACACACCGGCGTAATGCTGGCTCTGGTGTTCTGTCATCTGTATTTATGGGATAATGTAAATATTGAGGAGGCGGATGCTCTTGATGTTCTGGGCATGAGAATTAGTTGTGATGATCGTTGGAACGATCACATTTTTCGAGTGTCGAAGGAAGCATTCAAGTGTCTTGTTTTTTTGAAACCGTGCAGGAAATACTTCACTCCATCCGACCTTCTTACTATTTACAGGACTTTTATCCGACCCCGGATGAAGTACAACTCTCATGTATGGGCCGGTGCTCCAAAGTCTATTTTAAAGCTTCTCGACCGCGTACAGGAGAGGGCGAAGGTGCTTATTAATGACAGTAGGATATACAACTTTATTGATTCATTGGAGCATCGTCGCAATGTGGCGTGTGTTTCATTGTTCTATCGGTACTATAATGTAATGGGAGGTGTTCTCGAGAGATAAGGGATTTGGTTCCCGATAACTACATATTTTTACGTGGTACTCGAGCTTCTCACAGAGCACATCCTTTTGTGGTTGATTGTCCATTGAACCGCACAATGCATTACAGGGAGAAATCATTTTTTGCCCGCACTGCTCGCTTGTGGAATGATCTTCTTGCGAGAGATTTTCCCGTCAATTACGATATTGGTGAATTTAAATCGAATGTCCATAAACACTACTCCCTCTTTCCTCCTTCCTATAACCTATTTTCTTAAACCTGCACAATGCACTGCATGAGTAGGGGCCATCCCCTGAGTGTTGGCTTTTATTAAAAAAAAAAAAATCGCTACTCATAAGCATTCACATGAAATTTTGAATACAAGTGTGTTCATAATATTGAAAGTTAACTATGAACTCTGATTTATTCGTACTCACTACTAAGTTGCAATCAGTATACGTACAGCATTGACATCAAACTCATACCAATCGAAATATGTTTGATTCATAAGTCTGCCTACTTATTTATACTTATGATCAAGATTTATAGTCTTAGTTGTTGTTGCTTTTACAACAAAAAAAGAAACAACGCACATAATTAAAAAAGATAGATCAGATCAGCAAGCACAGCAAACACAACCATTTAATAAGTAGTGGTCGCACGCGAATCATATTTATTTTGTGTGCGTTTCGTGTATATGATGAGTTATGAAGGGTCAAAATCAATAACATGACACGTGTCGTTAAGTCTGAATGTATTGAGTGCTTTAAACTTTGAATATGAGTAGAGCAGGTTCCATGATATTAAAATAAGTATTGAATGCGGCGTATAAGTATCAGAAATTATGAGTATGATTCGATCATTTTAAGAGAATAATTCGAACAGTTTTCTAAGCCATTAAATATTCGAAATCAAGCACAACATCATACGTGTTGCTAGGTATGAGTATGATGAGTACTTCAAACTTTGAATATGAGTAGAGGTTCGTTCCACGATATTAAAATAAGTATGAATGCGGCGTATGAGTATAAGAAATTATGAGTATGATTCGATTCTACTCATCTTTTTGAATACTCATTGCTAATCTCTGGTGCATACCCACAAGGCAATGCCGCGTCAGGACTCCGACAATCGCACTGAGCATGAGCAGCCTTATAGTACGCCTTCTATCCAACCTTGGACTAAATAAGTAAATAAGTAAGTGATCAATCTGATATTTCAGCAATGAAAGGTGCTTTGTTAGAGTATCGAGGAAGGGTGAATAACATTTCAGAGACGAACGCTAAACAGTTTAAATGCAGAGTGTTAGAGTGCAGTTTCTTCGCATGTCTATTGATTATGTAACGACCCGTACTCTGATACAATGACAGAGACGTCCCTACGTTGCAGAGTATAGCAATGAAGCATTAAATTTTTTTTCAGTCCAATAGACAGTTAACGGGGTTAAGGTAACCTCCTTGCTTAGCAGGCTTATTGAGGTAGACTGATGATACCAATTCTGCTATACGACAGTGACTTTTGTAACACACACACAACATAAATGGTGTGAGAAACTGCGAGCTTCTTGGAGACGATTGCTATAGACTGTCTAATGGTGAAGGCATAGGCACTGGCCATTTCCTCACCATTCGCATCTTCCCTCTTTCCACTTTTCCTAAACCTGCACAATGCACTGCATGAGTAGGGGTCATCCTCTGAGTGCAGGTTTAATAAAAAAAAAAAAAATACTTGTTTTGAATGGGGGAAGATGACACGACCAAATTACATGATGATGCGTCGATTGATAATGCGGAACATACTTTCCATCATTGTGAGAAATAGAGACTGGAAAGAACAAATCTTGAGGCCACAGTCGGCATCTGTTCTGTAATTCTGAACAGCGAGGAGAATTGGAATAGTATAGCCAGTTACACTGAAGTCTTACTAAAATCTAAGAAGATTGTTTTGGATAAGAGCATTCGAATGGATGTTTGAATATTTTATCGGATTTTATTGCCTAATCCCGGCGCGAATAAAGATGTAAATGGGCCAAAGGGCCAGATGGACTCCACTTCGATGTAATACCACAATAGTTCCGGAGTGGGAACAAGGAGTCCAAAAGAGGGAGGGGGGAAGATTTAGTGAGTGAAGGCCCCATACACAGTTTTTTTTTTACGCGGAGGAGGGGCAAATGTGCCTAACCGCACCATAGAGGAAGTCGTCACGTCCTCCGTGTGTGGGGCCCTCACCCACTAAATCCCCCCCTCGTACCGTGGACTGTTGTGTCCACTCCGGAACTACGGTGGTATTACTTCGGAGTGGAGTCCTTTTGGCCCTTTGGCCGCCTTCATGCTCATATCCGCGTCCGGACTGCATAATGAAGGTTGGGGAGACATCCAATTGTCTCCACTATTCCTTCCGTCCAAGCTTCCGACTGGGACCTCGTTTGACACGTGAGCTAGTGTCATCTATGCCGTGTCCACATGCTCCGCAGCCTCCAGATCTCTCTTCTTCAGTCTCAGAATGCGCTCCACGTAATTCGCCACGTAATTCGTTATCGTTCCGATCATCGACGTCAGTGCAAAGCGATAGATCTGCCAGCGTGCACATTCGAAGATAGTGTGTTCCGCATCATCTATTACCTCCCCTTCCTCGTAAAGGCAGTAAGGGGAGGTAGTCTTGCCCATTCTGTTTATATATTTCCTAAAATATCCGTGGCCCGATAGCATCTGTGTAACGTAATAATTTACTTCTCCAAATTTCCGACAGATACATGGCTTTATTTCCGGAATAAGTCTCGCCGTCCACCTTCCTCTATCCTCGTCGTTCCATCGTCGTTGCCATTCTGAAATGGTGTTTTCCCTGAAGTGACCGGTTATGTAGTTTCCAGCCGATTTCGCCTTATAAATCTTCATCCGCTCTGCTGCCAGTAAATCGACAGGGATTGTACCTGCTATCACAAGTACGGCTGGGGCGGACACCGTACGATATGCCGACGCGATACGTAGTACAGCCGCTCTCTGTACCGATATAAGTAAGTTCGCCCGTTTTTCAACCCCTAGTGTTTTGGCCCAAATTTCGCTCCCATAGAGCATAATGCTGCTTCCAACATCCATCAGGAGTCTCCGTCTCGCCGGTAGCGGGCCTCCAATATTCGCCATTAATCTGCTGAGCTGCCCGATGATCTTCCGGGCTTTGTCGGCCGAGTACTGAATCTGGTATGAAAATTTCAGCCTGGGGTCCAGCCTTATTCCCAGGTATCTTACCGAGCTCTTGGTCCTAATTACCTCGCTTCCAATACTCATGTCCACATGTAAGGGGATACGGCCACTAGTGAGCAGCAGTAATTCCGTTTTATGCTTGGCCAGGTCTAGGCTGTGGGAATCCAACCATCTTTCCATCCTTAGCATGACACGTCTCAGTTTTCATTGCGCCTCTTCCGTATTCCTGGCCGTGATAACCACACACGGTGGATAGTGACGACTACCCTTATGGTGCGGTTAGATGCATTTACTCCTTCTCAGAGTAAAAAACAAAAAGAAAAATTACTTCTCTTCATGAGACACGTGATGGAACAAAATATTTTAACATTAAATTCTTAAAATTGATGATTTTTAGTTTATAACCACAACAACAAAGCTTAAGTTTTTAAATTTAAATTTAAAACTGAAAACAATAGACTTGAGGAAGGAATTCATGAATCCTTGAAAAACTAAGATTTGTTTATGGTACAAACATAATATTGTTGTAAATAAATATGTTGTTATTCACACTATTTAAAACCTTTTAATGAATATCGAAAAAAAAAAAAAAATTGGTAAATATTTATAAACAAAAGACTTAAGCAACAAACAGCATTTCTTTTGAAAACTAAAATTCCGATACGATAAGGGGGAAATTAAATTATTAACGCTTATTAAAGCGAATATATTTTGTGTTCTGTTCGTTTTTTCTCTTTTCAAAAATTTTATCAATTGATTTGCTTAACTATTTAGTTACATATGCACACATATAACTACAGTCAGACCCCGCTTAACGTTCCAAAGCTAAACAAAACAAAGTTAAACGAGGCAACAAGAAAGATACGTTCATACTATGATTGCAACTTTGGAAATAACATGTAATACTGAAACATCGTTAAGCGGGGTCCTACTGTATTAGTGTTTATATGTACATATTGCAAGTGTGACAAATGAATTGTAAGAAAATTGCTTTGCCATCTATAAAACCATCATGTATCCTGTAGAATTCCTTTACACAAAACGGTCTAATATTGTTATGGAAAAAGAAAATCAATTTTATGGCTGGCGGGTTGGCTGAATGGCTGAACTAAACTGACAGAATAGGCTGCTTGTTTGTAGACAATTTGTAAGTAAAACTAGCAATAAAGGATTCCTTTTGTCAAAGTGGAGAAAAGAAAAGAGAACACAGAAAACCCAAGGCCGTTAATAATTGATTTTGTGGCTGGCAATTGTGCTTCTGCGGTTAAATTGTTGGCCATAACATTGCTTTCGAATAAAAAAGGAAAATAAAAAGAATTCCTGGTAATATTTTTACAAAACAAAACCCAAAAAATATTTTCAATTTCATTGCTTAAACAAATCATATTCAAAAAAATTATCCTTTTTTTCTGGTTCTTTCTTCACTTCAATAAAAAAAAACTCCCCCCCAGAAATATTATTTAAAAACAACAAAAATTAAATCAAATATTTACACTCTCATTTCCTTTTCTCTCTCTCACTCTTTACTGACTAATCAAGATTTAAATTTCCAATTGCCTGACACTCCATTGCCCTTGTAGAAGGAAAGGAAAATTTTTCTTTCTTCTTTTCTAAAGGATTTATAAAAACAAAACAAAAAAAAAAATATTGTTTGGCTTTGTAAAGGTTTTATTTGCTGATTAAATAAAAACCCAAAAAAAAAGCGCAACAGGTTCAAAGAGTTTTGTTTTCTTTAGTTTTTCCATTTTGGCTGAATCAACATTTCAAAAAACAAAACAAAAAAAAATTTGTTTTCTTAACAGGTTTGGTTGGCTCTTTCAGGGGCCGTCTATCGTTTACGTTTTCGGAAAACGGAAAAAACCTTTGACCATCTAAATTATTTTTAAACAATTTTCCAAAATTGTTTGTTTGTGAAAATTTGAAAAGATTGAAAAATTTTAATCGAATCTCTGTTTGCCAGAGTTTTAAAGGCTGTGTTGCCTAATGAATTTCAAAGACAAATAAAAACAATTTTTTGTTGCAGGGTTTGTGTCTTTAACCATATTAATGGCATTCATTATGGAATGGTTAAACGAAGCAATGTCCACTCCACAATAGTACAAGTAGTTTTGCTACGAAATTATTGAATTTTGGTTAACAAACCATCTGCCGAAAGACATTGGTTGCCTAACAAAGCAAATGTCCAGCATGTATTCTCCATTTTAACAAATGCATTGTGGCCTGATAAGCTTTAATAGATTGCATGTGATGAATTGGAGGCAATAATCCAGAATGTTTGGAATCTACTATGTATGCCATCAGACACGTCTAAGTTCCAATTATCCTGTTGTCAATCAGTAATAGAAGGTTACAATATATATAATGAAACAAAACCTTCTGTTGCATGTAATCTTTATGCAAAGATATCTTTAACACTAAACCTACCATTTTGAACTTCTTGCCAGAATTTCTTAAAAATAACGTTATCACATCGCCATTTGCCTTTACGACTTTTATTACAAACTACATCGAATATGTTTTCCAAGATTTACTCCTCTCTTGTTAATTTTTTTTTTGTCGAGAAATATTATGTAATCCACCTTAAATACCGCAAGGGGTCATTTGACCCCCTTTGATAGGAATAGGAATACATGAAGTATCGGTAGGTTTAGTGTTAATGTATTTCTTTTATATGGTTCATGAGATCTCAGGAAGTCGCCATAGTCTAATAAGTAGTGTGTTGGCTTATTAGACTGAAGGCCCGAGTTCAAACTCCAGGTCAGACATCAAAACGAAAATATGAAAAATATTTCTTCGGTGACTTCCTCTCAGCATTATACTAGCAAACTTCGGAGAGTAAATAAAAATTGCCATGAAAAGCTTCTCAAAAATCTGTCGCTCGGAGTCGACTTTAAACCGTAGGCCCCACCGCCGTTCATGTATAAAATTAACGCACAGAACATAGGTTAGGTTAGGTTAGGTTAGAGGACGTGCACCTGTCGCGCACAGAACATAAGAAGCCAGGTCGTAATCCTGAATGAGGCCTTGTAATGACCGATTATGTTTGTACGTAGATCTCAGGAAGCAAATCCATAATTTACGTTTGTTCTAAAACGTGCTCAGTCATCAGCAAATATCCAAATTCTTGAATATTCTCCCGAGAAGGCACGTTAAAAGTACGCTGCAGAACCAAACTTAACAAAACTCTAGAAACTTAAAAAATACGAAAAATTTCCAAAATCAAAATACACACGAAATTTTATAAATTCACGATTAGAAAATGCTGGGATTTACACAAATACCAACAATAATATTTAACATCGCTCAAGCCAGTTGTACCAGATCTCTGCCGGAAGAGACAAATGGTTTCCGGTTTGGAATAATCGAAAAGTCGACTATTACTTGAAAAATAACAGTTAGTAGGCTACCAATTCCTTGGGGAAGCTGAGCTGTAGAACATTTCTGGCCAGAATCTGACATCAGTTGCTTTAGGTGCACTCCTAGGTACCAGCAGAGGGAATGTATCGTGACTAAAAGCATAATTTACTAGGTAATAGCCTGTTGAAGATCATATCTGACGTATTGATTGTTACAACCGTTGCAGCTATGAAGATGTGGCAGAAGAGGAGAGAGTTGACCACTATCTTTCTGGCTACCAAGCGCTTAAGATTCTACTTTCAGTTCTATTTAGATAGACGACCGTATGATCATCGGCTACTCTTTGATCGTGGAATATGGTAAGAAACCGGAATAGATCCAGACTTCTGTGTTACCTTAGTGAGAAGAATATCTCTCCGGGCCCAAATTCTACGAGTGACTTTATGCTGATCTTGTACAACAGCATTGAACGATCATCTGCACAAATTATGATCTCAATGCGGCCATAACACCCGCCTGTGTTAATTTCACGTTTGAGCAACCACCAGAAGTTGGCCAATGTTTGCGCAAAGAGAAATAATAATATTTGCAAAAACCACCAATATTAGTCTACTTCTGAAAGTCTACACGTTTGCACGACTTCCAGAAGTTGACAGAAGTTGACACATTTTGTGATAAACAATCAAGATCCGTCAAAAATTTTGAAAATTTTTGAACTAAAAGCTCATTTGATGAGATACATATAAAAAAAATATAACACGACTGTTATATTATTTCAATAATAACTACGGTAATTTTTATTCAATTTTATCAAATGATGACTCAATCTCTTCACAAGAGAACAGACTTTAAGAATATTATCACTTATCCTATATTTTTATAATAAAGTTTACTACTATGAATGGACAAACTTGAAAAATATGAACAAAAATTTAAATTTCCGCATTTACCGCATCAAATCTTACTGCATATTAAGTCGATGAATAGGTATATGTATACTGTTTTAAAGGTCCATCTGTAGCCTTTCTAACAAGATTTATGGTGTTTTCTTTTCTACCAAAAAATGTGCATTTTATTAACGCAAAATGCAATTTTGCGTTTATTTCTTAAAAATGTTTCGCCCTCTAAGAGGGTGGTATGTTTTATTCTAAATAATTCGCACTTGCCGTTGGTGGAGGGCATTGCATTTTATGACCTGAATAAATCGAGAGTGCTGATAATGCCCTGTAAAGCAGATGACTTTTGTTTATTTATAGGGCTACCAGATGAAATTTAAAAAGAAAGTCGTCTGGTATTGTTATCCAATTTGAAGCTGATTTTTTCATTGTTTTGTTAAATAACCTTAAAGAAACATTACATTATTAAAGCTACATGGTCAGTAATATAAAAAATTGCATTCAATGTTAGAACAGTTTTAAAATATTTTTTTTTTTTTGTTATAAAAAAGTTCTCAAAAAATAAAGTTGAAAAATTAGCGATCTGGCAACACCTTTTTCATATTTACATTTTTTATTGAAAACAAATCAAAAACTGCAACATATTTTTAGATCTAAAACCTTTTTTATGAAAAAAATATATAAATTTGGATATTGTTGCCTCTATTTTATTTGCGAAAATTGAAATAAATCAGTTATTAGATTCATCTTCGTCATCTGATGAAGAAGAATTACTGAAAATATTACAACAGCCGCCGTGGCAAACACAGGGCATACCCTTTTTTAAATATATGTGTTATGTTCTTCTCAAATAAAAAATGGCATTACAACAGGGTTGGTCAAAAAATTTTTTAATGCACCTTGTTAGAGGGTGACATTTTCTTTGTAGAAAAGAAAACACCATTAAATTTTGAAAATCAGGTGAGAAATATTTGAGTAATTATAAAATTTGTGAATAAAGCCGGAAAAAAACAGTTTTTATTAAATAAAACAAGTTTGGAGGATTCGAGGAATATAAGAAAAATATTTTTGAGATCTATTCAACTAACTAAACAACATGGACGGTATAGTAACTCGGGTATATTTTCACCCTGACACCCTTTAATGATCTCCACCCTTCAGCTCCATATAAATTCACTTTAATGT
>CM025789.1:9252464-9274847 GCA_014635995.1 Sarcophaga peregrina
TGGTGTGAGAAGCTAGGTCGTAATCCTGACTGAAGGGTTGTAATGGCCAATTATGTATGTATGTAACCTTAGTAATGGAATAGGACGCTTGTATTCAGTTCGTTAAAGATAAAGAGTGGCCTTTATGGACAGAGATGAATCAAAAATGGCTAATCCGCAAAGTGGAAGTAGGAACAATGTTATCCAGACCTTATATATTATCGAACCATAAACAAAGAATCACCCTCTTAAGTCTTATAAGAAAACGAACATATAAGACTGCGTACAGAAATACTTTCCTTTTATTCATTGTGTCCTCTTTACAGTTACTTATTTACGTTCAGAACAGTATTGGATATGATTGGATATGATTTTGTTGACTACAGGCCCGTGTATGAATACAATTCATAACCTACTCTTTCAGTTCTAAGATAATGTTAACTTACATACTAGATAGCAAATATCTGTACGTTTTCAAGTTTTTGTTGCTGTAATGTTAAATTAGTTGCATTTGCTTTAGGACAACGATCATACGATGCCTTGTCCTTCCTTCATCTGTAAAGGGTATCCCCGTAATGTATGCTTCAATTTTATTGCCGTTACAAATTTCTGCTATCATTTATCCCAATTCTCTTTCTAGCACTTGATTTCCAGTTTTTTGGTTTTTCTTTCTGGAATTCTTAGTGCCTCACAGGTTCCATGAATTATTTTGTTGATAATTCATGCTCATCATAACACAACCTAAATACAAAACTCGAGACGATTCTCATTCTGACAGTGCCCTATCAACAGACCATTCTTAAATTATTCATCCTCTTAGTATAGTTTCCCAACAAAAGTTTGGAAAGCCTTAAACCCACTTGTTTTGAGGGCTCTCTTTAGCTTTTCTTATTCTTTGCCTTTCTGTAAGCAAACATTACCAAACATCAGCGGTGTAGAAGTCTACCTCTTCGCAAGCTTGTTTGTTTGCTCATTGCTGTAAATGATGTTAATTTCAAGTCCCCATGCGGTTGCTTTAGTAGTCATATCATTCAGCTTTAAGTGCGCGTCTATAAATTTTAGTTGAAGTCGCCGTGGTCTAGTGCGTAGTGTGTTGGCTTATTAGACAAAAGGCCCGGGTTCGAATCCCAGGTCAAACATCAAATCGAAAAATATTTCTTCTGGCAAAGACTCTGAGAGTAAAAATTGCCATGAAAAGCTTCTCAAAAATTTGTCGTTCGGAATCGACTTTAAAACTGTAGGTCCCGCCACTCATGTATAAAATTAACGCACACAACATAAGTGGTGTGAGAAGCTAGGTCGTAATCCTGACTGAAGAGTTGTAATGGCCAATTATGTATTTCTATAAATTTTAGAGTTCAGTCGTATATCGTGTACTAGAATTAGGGTCCCTAACTACTTTTAGCCTCCTACATATGTATGTACATTATTGGTGCTCTAAGTTCAAATGAGAGATGTGACGTGCCTTGCTTCTTTTGCAGAAAGTGTTTTCTATATAATGAAGTATTGTATGGTGTCGAGTACCTTTCTGCAGTTCAGGAATATAAAATTATAGCTTGAAACTTTTTCTTCTCTTTTTCATAATTTTTTCTTCTTGTAGGCAAGGCCAAAATAGACAAACGGGTCTCTGATTGAAGGCGTTGGACTGTGAACACAGTGACACGGATTTACATTCCCTCTTTCCATTAACTTTTGAGTCTTTTGCAGAAACAATATTAGAACACATGATTGGAGTGCTTACTATTTCAAAATCTGCTTTCATCAGTCCATTAGATATGCAATCAATGTTTAGCTTTCAGATATCATGGTATTGTCTTCCTGCATATTGGTAACGGTAATCAAGCATTGAAGTCCCCGTAGTCTGGTAGGCAGGGTGTTGACATCTCGAACCATATGACATATGAAAAAATATTTCTTTGGCATATTTCTTTGGCAAAAACTTTGAGAGTAAATAGAAATTAACATGAAATGTTTCTCAAAGAAGTCTGTCATTCGGAATCAAGTTTACACTGTAGGTGCCGCCATGCATATATAAAATTTACACACACAACATAAGTGGTTTGAGAATGTAGGTTCTGACTAAAAGTTTGCATTGACCCATTATGTATGTATCGGAGATCAGCACTTTATTGTTTTTTCGCTACTCGTAACCACTCATGAAATTTAACTATGTACTCAGGATTCATTCGTACTACTCACTACATACATACATAATTGGCCATTACAACCCTTCAGTCAGGATTACGACCTAGCTTCTCACACCACTTATGTTGTGTGCGTTAATTTTATACGCGAGTGGCGGGACCTACAATTTAAAGTCAACTCTGAACGATAGATTTTTTTGAGAAACTTTTCATTGCAATTTTTACTCTCAGAGTCTTTGCCAGAAATCTGCTCAGAGGAAGTCGCCGAAGAAATATTTTTCGTTTTGATGTCTGACCTGGGATTCGAACCCGGGCCTTTCGTCTAATAAGCCAACACACTACCTACTAGACCACTACTCACTACAACGTTGCTTTATTAGTACAGATTGCAACGAGTATGCGTACAACGTTGACACCAAACTTATACCATTCGAAATATGTTTAGTTCATAAGTCCACTCATTCAGATTAATAATATTAGAAAAAAATACTTATAGTACTAAGAAATGATTAAATTTACATTCTTAGGTGTTGTTGCATTTACATCAACAGAAAAAAGAAAAATAAGCAAAAATACAGTGCAGCCAGCAGAGACACAACCTTCTAGGGAGTATTTTAGTGTTCGTACGCCATTCGTACTTATTTTGTGAGTGATTTGTGTAAATGTTAAGCTATGTATAGTCGAAATCTACAACATCAAGCGTGTTGTGTTAAGTATAAATATGATGAGTACTTCAAACTTTGGATATGAGTAGAGGAGGTTCCATGATATTAAAATAAGTATGAATGCGGTGCATAAGTATCACAAATTATGACTATGATTCGACTCAACTAAACTCTGCTAAACTCTGTTGCACGCATACGTACATATATACAGTAGCGAGCAAAAAAAATGCAACGTTGGGTAAAATTATCTTTAAGTGCGATAATTTTTAAAAAAATGGTGACCAGTTCAAAATATTTCTTTGGGTTATTAATCCCTACAGTTATAGATACCTATTATCAATAACATTATGTAAATATTAATTTAATTAATGATATATTATTTTGTCATTTATTAAAAAGAGTGCGAATTTCATGGGAGCAATCAAAATGCAACAGCATAAATTTTAATGTGTTTATTTAAATTAAATAGTAATTCTTACAAAAAAAATCTTAAAATTAATATTTAGTGGCGTAGCCCTTATTTTTTATGACTTCTTGCAACCTAGAAGGCATAGAGTCGACTAAAGCTATTAATGTGTTAATGGATATTTTCTCCCATTCACTTTTCAAAATTTCTTCTAATTGCCTCTTATTTGACGGATGTTTCCTCTTAACTTCCCGATCTAATAGCTCCCATAGATTTTCTATGGGGTTTAGATCGGGAGACTGTGATGGCCAATCCGAAACATTGACATCATTGTCGCTTAAAAAGTTTCGAGCTAAGCGACTTGAGTGCTTTGGATCGTTATCCTGTTGGAATATGCTACCAGGAGGCATTTTTTCCCGCAGATGAGGAAGCATGTGTTCTCCAAGGATTTCACAGTACTTCTTGGCGTCCATTTTTCCTTCGATTTGAGTTAAGGGACCTACCCCATCACGGGAAAACGCACCTGTAAATACGTGACGTAAAATCAATAATTTTTTTTAAACATATCGTTCCTTACCCCACACCATTATTGATCCACCGCCATGTTTTACGGTTGGAAGTTGATATCTTGGATAATATCTCTGTCCAGGCGGTCTTCGAACAAAATTTATCCCATCGGAGCCAAACAAATTAAATTTGCTTTCATCGCTCCACAAGACTTTAGCCCATTGTTCATTTGACCAATCCTTGTAACGTTTTACAAATTCCAGGCGCTTGTTTTTATTGATTGCATTGATGAGAGGTTTCTTTGCGGGTCGTCTCGCATGCAAATTAGCCTCTTTCAACCTACGGCGAACAGTGTGAACGCCTATAGAGACTCCCATTTGCTCATTTGCGAAATTAGCAACGTCCACTGCGGTCTTTCGTGGATCTTTTTTAACCAGTGCAATCATCTGGCGGTCTTGGCGAGATGTAGTTTTTCGAGGATTACCACTACCTGGTTTCCTTTCCACACTATTTCTCAAGGAAAATCGAGATTTAATCCGACATACGCTTGATTGATTTACATCAAAGAGGTGTCCAACTTCACGCATGGATTTTCCTTCTTCTAAGGCTTTAATGATTGCAGTTTTGCTGTCAGCTGAGAGCTGCTTCTATTACAAAACACATGTTGTATAACTTATTTAAGAAATTTTCAATTATAATTAAATAAATAACTACTTTAACTATTTTATTTTATTATGTTGCATTTTTTTTTGCTCGCTAAAAATTTGCACTTTTTTCACTAATTCAAAAATATTTAACTTTTTAAAGCAGAATTTGGAATAAACTGTGGTTACTTTGAAAACTTATATTGAAAGAATTAACAGCAAAGAAAATAGATAAATTAGTTACCGTTATTTTGAAACAGATCTTATTAAAGATCACATGGCACAGTGTTGCATTTTTTGTGCTCGCTACTGTATATGTATGAATACCACACAGCGTATACTTTGTAAAAGAATTGTTCCAAATAAATAAAGATTACGCATACGCCATTGGTAACATTAATTTTCTCTGCAAAAAATATAGTCTAATTTAAGGGGTTAGTTAGTATACTTCCGAAACTTCTTTACCTCAAACGATATGAGGTGAAAGAGAAAACCGCGAAATATACACTGCTCCCGGGTACCGGGTCCGCCATCTAATGTTTGTTTTTTCAACTAGTGCTTATTTCGTGAATGGTAACTCTTAGCTCATGTCTGATTTGACAGATAACTAGTTTTTTTCTTCTGCTGAACGAATATGGTTGTGTATACCCGTTTTCGCTTTGTTAAGTAGACCTGCGATCGACTTACAAAAGATTCCGAGTTTGGCAAAAAAATCATCTTTTCAGATGAAGCGCAATTTGATCTAGGCGGATATGTAAATAAGCAAATTGTCATAATTTAGGGGCACAGAAAACCCGCATGAATACATTGAAAAGGCGACACACCCAAAAGGAGTCACTGTTTAGTAAGGATTTTGGTCCAGAGGCATAATTGGGCCATTTTTATTCGAAAATGAGCAAGCAATGTCCATTGCAGTCAATGGCGCTCATTAGCGGGCCATGTTGAACGAATTTTTGTTCATAAAAATTGAAGAGAAGGATATTGGCAACATTTGGTTTCAACAGCATGGCGCTACGTGCCACACAACCGAAGCTACACTCGATGTTTTGCGGTCTGTTTTTGAAGATCGCATTACCAGCCGCAAAGCTAGGTTTTATTTTAGCCACCTCGGAGCTACGATTTGTCATCGTAGGACTATTATTTGCGGGGTGCTGTCAGAGATAAGTGTTACGCCGGCAAGCCAAAAACAATTAACGCCTTAAAGGACAATATTCGTGAAGCCATTGTTGCAATACAACTGCACACAATCGATAATGTGCTTAAAAAATTGGATCAATCGTTTTGTCTACTGCATGGCCAGCCAAGGCAGCCATTTGAATGAAATTCTGTTCACATTATTAACCGGATGGATTGTACTTTCAAATAAAAAAAGGAATTTGAGAAAATATTTTGAAGTTTTTTTTCTAAAAGCATTTTCAAAAAATCACATTTTTTTTAAACTGGCGACTACTAATGAGTAATTTTTTGGCTAATATCTTTTTGGCAATACTGGTTTATACAACCCACATACGTTTCGTATTTGTTTCACTGACAAACATCTTCAGTTTGGTCTATAATTTAACCAAAAATCTATTTAGACTATTTTCAGTGGGGCTATGTTAAAGCCCATGCCTATACAGACAAGCCCGCTTCAATTGATGCATTGGAAGACAACATTTAAAAATTTATTTGTGAGATACCGGTCGAAATGTTGGAGAAAATTTGGCATACTATCGATTTAAATAAAGATTTCATGCATTTTTCTGAACTTTATGTGTGTTTTTTTTTTGGAAAATTTTCCTATAGCTCACCCATTATTTAGCTAGAACTACTTGACCGATTTCTATGAAATTTGGAACAATGTTTCTAATTGGATGTGAGTATAGGTTCCATGATATTATAAAAAATGATTCAATTCTACTTATCTTTTTGAATACTCATTGCTGATCTCAGGTATTTATGTATATATGTATGTAATCAAATGTCTCTTATCAGGACACGCGAAATACTATCCTGACACTATAAAGAATATTTCTTTTTAATATTTCTCCATTATTTTGTGCAATACACACATACATAATTGACCATTACAACCCTTCAGTCAGGATTACGACCTAGCTTCTCACACCACTTATGTTGTGTGCGTTAATTTTTATACATAAGTGGCGGGACCTACAGTTTAAAGTCGACCCCGAACGACAGATTTTTGAGAAACTTTTCATGGCAATTTTTACTCTCAGAGTCTTTGCCAGAAATCTGCTGAGAGGAAGTCGCCGAAGAAATATTTTTCGTTTTGATGTCTGACCTGGGATTCGCACCCGGGCCTTTCGTCTAATAAACCAAAACACTACCCACTAGACCACGGCGACTATTTTGTGCAATAGTAACGCGAAAACACATTTGAATTTTTTTTTTCCTTGGCTTCCCAAAATTAAAAAATTTAAAAATTTTTCCTCTCCTAAGAAATCTAAGCCAAAGATAATAACAATGATTTGCTTAATTTTCTCCTGCAAAAAGAAGAATTTTAATTCCTGCCAAGATAAGTTTCAGTTTCAGTGTCAGTTTCAGTTACACTTTAAAAGCCAGAATCATTGGCAAGCTAAACTACAATTACTTTCGCAATTATTTCGATAATGATGATGTCACTGATGGAACTATAATTTTCTCATTGTCTGGGGAACAATAGAGAGTTAAAAATCTTTTGCTTTTGTTGTTGTTGTTGTTGTTGTTGTTATATTATAATTATAATAAATTTATCAAATTAAAGTTTTTTTTTTTGCTATGGCACTAGAATAAGCTACAGATTTAAGCTACAGGGTGGTAAATAATAAAAGAAACAAGGAAATGAAAGAAGAAGAATTTTTTTTTGTTCTTTTAATAAGGCAGGCATTGTGTTAGATTTGCTGCGTAGGATTCGGTATCATTTGAGTTTTTTAAAATGAGTTGTCATTGTGCATGACGTCTATTCATTTACTTTTGATTTCATGTACAGGCAGCTTTGTGGCTGTTGGTTGGTTCATGGCTTTGTTGCCCATTCTTTTGGCTGTCTTTTATTGCCTACGTTTCATTTCCTTTATAATTTCTTTTTATTTTCTTTTTCTTTCTTTTATTTTCATTCTATTTCTTAAGCAATAATAGAGAATATAATCGTTGGTGGCAATATTATGTTTCGTTGCCATTCAAAATCATGTTTTTTCTGTCTTCTTCTTCGGTTGCCATCATGAATTGATGGTTGTGCGTTAATATTAATGAAACAGTTTCCTATGCCACGAACTGCTACCACTACCAACTACCGAAACCATTATTACTCTTCTTGCAAAAAAAACAAAAACAAAAAAACGCATGTTTTCTTTGGCCTTTGAAATAAATTCCGTTATTTTCGCTTACAGCACGTATACCTTTTCGAAACGAAGGCTCGTTGTTATATTCAACAGGAAAAACATTTTTATTTTCGTCATTAGAACACCAAACACAGTTATAATCATTACCATCATCACTATCATCATCATCATCATCATCCTCATCAGTATTTTGTGGAATGTTGCTGCTGCTGTTAATGCTATTGTCTTTTGTTTAAGAAACGTTGAATGTAGTTCGTTTTTGTTCGTTCGTTTTTTTTTGTTTTGCTCATCATCGTCAACATCATCGTCACTGTCATTGTTGTCATGTTTTAAATATTTTCATAATAAAATTGTTCTTTCTCCCCTTTGCTTTTGTTGTAATTTTAAAAGTGTTTGTTGTTGTTTAAAAAAATTTTACTCTTGTCGTATAGTTTTTCTTCTTCTTGTTCGTTTTCTTTATTTCATTTTGTTGTATTTAATTTGCATTGTATTGTAGTTGTTGCTGTTGTTGTTGTTTTTCTAATCTTTATTTACAATGTAAATTTCAAAATTCTTTTCAATTTTTTTTTGTTGTTTTTCTGTTCTTTTCTTCATTCAACTTTCATTGTGTTCTCTGAGTTTTGTTGTAATTGTTGTTGCTGCTATTTTAGGTATTATTGTCCTTTTTATTGTTATTGTAGTTTAAAGAAAAACTTCCTTATGTTTATTTGGATACTCGTGTTCGTATTTTGCAAATCCGTTGCTGTTTACATTTTGTTTAGTGGTTGCACAATGGGTTGTTTAATAAAAATTTTTTTTAATAAATTTGCATAACGTTTAAAATATAAGCTTGTAGATTATAAATAAAATAAAAATAAATTTTTATTTAGTTTTAATTAAAATCGTTTATTATTCGCTTAATTCTATGTGCCAGTGTTTACAACTTGATGTAAACAACAATAATTGCTTTGCTTTGTTATTCCCTTCACATAAAGAATAGCAATTACTAGACGATTATTTAAAAGATCTTTGTAACTGAGATCTTCAAAACACGATTACTCTCTTCAAACACTTTGCGTCTTCACACAAGATTGACTGAATTTTTACTAAATCACTTGCCTGCTTTGGTTTGCCTTTTATATGTCAAAGTAAACAGTATAATTTTTTTTTTACGCCGAGGAGGGGTAAATGTAGCGAACTGCACCAGAGAGGAAGTCGTCACATCCTCCATATGTGAGGCCCCTACCCTCTAAATCTCCACCTCTTCTCGTGGACTGTTGTGCCCACCTCGGACCTATGTTGGTATTACTTCGGAATGGAGTCATTTTGGCCCTTTGGCCCCTGCATGCTCATATCCGCCTCTGGATTGCTTATCGAAAGTTAAGAAGACATCTAAGTGTCTCCACTATATCCGCCTGATTGGTTCTTGAATGGAATTTCATTTGACACGTATGCCAGTGTTATCTATGCCGTCGTGCCTACATGTTTTGCAGCCTCAAGATCTTCTCTCTTCTTTAGTCTTAGAATGCGCTCAACGTAATTCGCCATTGAGGCCCATTTCCCTCTACTTGCAATCATAACCCCGACAATGTTAGCGGCCGTGATCGTTCCAATCATTAACGTCAGTATAGATCGATAGTTCTGCCAGCGTGCTCAATCGAAAACAGTGTGCTCTGCATCATCACGTAAAGATATTCCGAAAATATCCGTGACCCGATAGCATTTGTGTAACGTAGTAATTTACCGCTCCAAATTTCCGACCAATCCATGGCTTTATGCCCGGAATAAGTCTCGCCGTCCACCTTCCTCTATCTTAATCGTTCTATCGTCGTTTCTATTCTGAAATGGTGTTTTCCCTAAAGTGGCCGGTTATGTGATTTCAAGCCGAGATCGCCTTATAAATCTCCATCCGCTCTGCTGTCATCAGATCCACAGGGATTGTACCTGCTATCACAAGTACGGCTGGGGCGGACACTGTACGATATGACGACGCGATATGCAATGCAACCGTTCTCTGTACCGATACAAGTGAGTTCCCAACTTTTTAACATCTGGCCTTTCAGCCCAAATTTCGCTTCCTCCATCAGTAGTCTCCATTTCGCCGAAAGGGGGCCTCCAATATTCGCCATTAATCCGCTGAACTGCCCAACGATCTTTCGGTCTTTGTCAGCCGAATGCTAAATCTGGTATGAAGATGTCATCCTGGGATCGAGCCTTATTACCAGATATCTTGAAGTCGCCGTGGTCTAGTAGGTAGTGTGTGGCTTATTAGACGAAAGACCCGAGTTCGAATCCCAGGTCAGACATCAAAACGAAAATTTGAAAATAATTTGTCGGTGACTTCCTCTCAGCAGATTTCTGGCAAAAACTCTGAGAGTAAAAAATTGCCATGGAATGCTTCTCAAAAAAATGTGTCGTTCGGAGTCGACTTTAAACTGTAGGTCCCGCCACTCATGTATAAAATTAACGTACACAACATAAGTGGAGTGAGAAGCTAGGACGTAGTACAATGGGTCAATTCGACCACCGAGTGTACTGTACTTGTCAGAATTGACAAGTACACGTCCTCTAAGCTAACCTAAAACTAACCTATTTTGTTCACATATAAAGTATGCCGACTGGAAACACTTTATTTAGGTCACTTTACTTAAGGTTGAAATGGCCTCCTACAGAGCACCCTTCTGGGAACGGTTGAAAACCTTTGATGCAATCAAGTTGAGCTCAATGAGCTTCTAGTCTAAGTAGCTATAATTCGTTTGTAGCTTTTGCTTTTCGTTAGTGAAGGTGTAATATAAAAATTTGAATAAGGTTCCCAAAGATAAATACTTTCCCAAATCTTTTGAAAATCGAAGTTAAGTGGGTAAACGGGTGCGGAGTGTTTAACAAAGACTTCGGTCTCAGAAACTGATATTGACTCACGAATTATTGTTGTGTCTTCCAAGTGGAAGTCTTGGCTGTTCATCTGGCGATTAAGTGGCTGAGATTATGCCAATATATTTAGCCAGCCAGGCTAACTAAAAGTTCACTTCGAATATTATATTGACGATCAAGCTTGCCCACAACTATTGCCTGTTTTCTTAATAAATGACGGATTATTTGAAGAGCTATGGGAACATTGTTGCGGGTTACAACAATTAGAAGGGGTGCCGTGGTTAAAACCCTCCTTGTGCACTGCGCATAGGAGAGCCCTTGCCCATGATCACACTACAAATTTAGAATAAATTTTACTCCTTGAGTTACACTTCTGGTTAAAAGAAAGTCCTGGTTTGACCGCCAGATTTAGATAGCAAAACTTTTTCCAAAGGAGAACAGAACAGCCCATTTTTCTTTCTCGACTGAGGACTAAAGCTGTCAGTTAGGCATCTTTATTATGTCAATAAGTACATCCCATTCGATAAGTTGACCGAAGCTTTTCAACATTATCATGACGAAGGTGTATGCCATAAAGACTACGGTGATGGTTAAGATTATTATTTCAGGAGACTGAGAATACAGAAAATGTCCTCAGCAGTGTTTTCGGTTGCCTTAGGTTTCTGAATGAGATGGTAAAACGTTTTTCATCAAATAGGCCTTAAAGAACTGTGCTTTCCACAAAAAGGCGAAGCGTGTAATTCGCTTTTAAACGAATTCTGTTTACTGAACAGTCCATTAGGAACTTGGTTAGGATGCACAAAGTAATAATTGATGTCTTTAACGCTACTTAAACAGCTTCGGTTACGTGCAAGATAACGCAACATATCTGGCCCAGTTTGTATAGACGACGCATGACGAATCAATATAAACTTCAAAGGAACCCGATCAGCTTCATTGTTGGAGTCTTTACAGGATATTGAATATCTTGATCATATGGCCAATGACTTTTGCAGGAGGTTCAGATATGAAGAAAATTCTCTTTTTTTACTATTAAGAATATGCCCAGCATTATGCCGTAGGAGAAAGAAGTGTTTGGAACTCTTCATGCAGATGATCGGTCCTACCTACAATAGACATTTGGAGACTAATCGGACGCATTAGGCATGCCAGTAATTTCGAGAAATAGTATAAACGCATATTAATGGCATCGAAATAAGCCATACTGTCAGACGATAAGAATGTTTACAGCAATTGTATATCACCAGGGACTTCGTTAACGTGAAATAATTAAGCAGTGAAACCAATTTCTATAGAAAAAGCTCAGTTCCCTTTAACGCTTTCATGGTGTTATGTTTTTACCTTTTAAAAACGTTTAAAATATAGGCTCGTAGATTGCAAATAAATGAAAATAAAGTTTCTGTTTAGTTTTAATTGAAATTTCTTATTATTCGCTTAATTCTGTGTGCCACTGTTCACAACTTGATTGTAAACAACAACAATTGTCTTTTTTTGTTTTTCCAGTGTTTATACTCTTTGCCCAAACAATAAATTATTCGCCAGATCTTTATAACGGCGATTTTCAAATTACGATTACTCTCTTCAAACACACTACGTCTTTACACAAGACTGACTGAACTTTTACTTACTTACTCACCTGCTTTGTTATGTTGCTTTTATAAGTCAAAGTAAACAATCTGATGAATCTGCTTGAAAATTCTTGGTCCTTGTTTCAAATTCCATTACTGCTTGCTTAATATTGCAGGTAACGTGCCATTGTGCGTATAATATTGCCTTCCAAACAAGTTATTATTTGCTCAGTGGCTGCAAGGTGAGATAAGATTAAGAAGAAAATAAGTTTTTACAAGTTTGGCTAAACTTATTTCCTTCTCTCTGCGCGTTTTTCTTCTTTTTTTTCGTTTTTCAATGCTTTTCTTCCTGTATTTGTTCAATATTACGTTTTACGTTTGTTTTTTTCATTTCTTTTCTTATATTTTTTAAATAAGTTTCTTCATTTTTCTTATTTTTTATACTCTCTTTCAATGTTTTTCTTTTGAAAAATTTTTTTTTCTTTTCGTTTTTTTTAACAATTTTTCTTCGACTTGAAGTTGCTTGGGTGTTAGACGTTAAGCCACTTTTCTTAGACGTTTTCAGTTTGTTTTGTTGTATTGTTGTTGTAGTATTTTGGGGTATTTCTTTGAAAGTCAAGACAAGTTGTGTGGCATTATTTGCTTAAACGTGAGGAGTACCAAAAAACAAAAAAATTCTTATAAAAAATTCATGGACTAAATAACTTGAAAGTAAAAAAAAACGTAAAAAAAAATTTTTTTTAATTTTTTTCTTTAACTATACGGTGTATTAAATGTTATTTTTCTGTTTCTTATAAATTTTGAATTTTTTATTTACCCACAATAACAACAACAACAAGAAATATACGTACTCTATAATATGCAATGGCTATGGCAATGGTTATAGCAATGGCTATGGCAATGGCTATGGAGTGTTTAACATTTCTTTGGTCCGTTTAATTATGCATTTTTTAATCAACATTTTATTTTCCTGTCGTGTTTTTTCTTGTTTAAATTCCGTCCATTTTAAAAGCATAGAAAACAAGAATGAAAAAATTTAAGGAAAACTTTACAATTAGAATTTGCTTTCACTTTCCCTTGTTTTTTGTTTTTTTCTGCCTTCAATGATGTAAAGTAGGCACTCGTTTTGTATGATGAATGTGTGGCAGTTTTCTCATACTTTCGTTTTCTTTAAAATTACAAAGAATTTTAATTCAATTAAAGGCAAAAAAGAAAAAATAAAACGAAATTAATTAAAAGTTTTCCTTTAAGGCGCATTAATTTAATAGAATTATAAGAATTCTAATTATGGCAGGAGATTGAAAAGTTATGCAATTAAAATTGTAGAGAATATGAGGTTAATTTACTTACGACTTTAAACTGTAGGTCCCGCCACTCATGTATAAAATTAACGCACACAACATAAGTGGTCTGAGAAGCTAGGACGTTGCACAATAGGTCAATTCGACCACCGGGTACTGTAGTTGTCAGAATTGACAAGTACACGTCCTCTAACCTAACCTAATCTAACCTGCTTACTACCTACTTAATTGCCCTTTGACAATCTGTCTATCTCTACTACGCCTATATTTCTTGCGCGGCTTCGTTATCGACCACACAGCCTTCTCAATTTGATTCTTCCCACGTAAACAGATTTCCTCGAATGCATACACACATAATTCGCCATTACAAATCTTTAGTTAGGCTTACGATGTGGCTTTTCACACCACTTATGTTGTGTGCCCAAATTTTATCCACGAGTGGTGGGACCTACAAGAAGAGAATAATCGAGGTTTGAAATTCAAAATGATTTGTGTTCAGCGCGCAAAATGGTTCGGAAACACTTGCAAGCAAACAAAAATATACCAACAAGTCACCAGTTTAAAAAAACTGAACTGCAAGAATAAATGTTAACAAAAATACGCAAACAACAATAATTACACAACGATGTTTACATTTCCAGAGATCTAGAGAAAGTAAAGCCAAGAACATTCAACTTCAAGATCAATTACACAGCCCTGTAAATTTGAACTTTTTTTATATAAAAAGATGGCTCCAAGTGTTTCCGAAGTTATCTTACACGCTGAACATTGAAAAACTTTCCATCACATCAGGTTTTCAAAAAAAGAAAAGGTTGGACTACAAATCACAAATCTTTATTCAGATTTTAAACATCCAAAAAAGCGAATCCAGCAGGGTGGTCGTAAGGCTTATGACGGTTTTTAAGTAAATCCGATAAATTTTTATAAACCTCGACTACAATATTTGGTCCGCCATTTTGAATTTTTTAAATCTGAATGAAGATATGTAATCAGCGGCTTTAAAAACCCTTGAGTAACAATTTTCAAGAAAATCTGATTAATTTTTAAGGATCTCTGTAATGTCTTTTTTTTCTCTTCCAGCCTTTTGGCATAAATTCAATCCCTAATTTGTCCAAGCAATTTGGCTTTGGGCTCATTTTGAAGAGCAAAGATCAATTGACAATTTCTGATAACAGCGATGATTCTAGCGCGTCAGCGTTTAGTTCTACATTTTTTCAAAAGGGGAAAAAACTATATTTTTTGGGTTTTCAACCCCCTTTTTCCCGAAAGTTTTTTCATATTCAGCGCTCAAAATGTCTTCCGAACCATCTGGAGCCATCTTATTTTCACAACCAATACAGGGCTGTCTTATCAGACTGTTTACTTTGGCATATTAAAGACAAGACAAAGCAGGCAACAGAGTTAGTAAAAATTCAGTAAGTCTTGTGTGAAGACGCGCTTTGTTTGAAGAAAATAATCGTGGTTTGAAATTCAAAACGATTTGTGTTCAGCGCGCAAAATGCCTTCGGAAACACTTGGAGCCATTTTATTTTCAAAACCAATGCAGGGGTGTGTTATCAGACTATTAACGTTGGCATATAAAAGCCAAAACAAAGCAGGCAACAGAGTTAGTAAAAATTCAGTCAGTCTTGTGTGAAGACGCGCGTTGTTTGAAGAGAATAATCGTGGTTCGAAAAATTGTTATTGTCTACGCAAAAGAGTGTAAAGAAGAATAACAAATAAAGCAATTGTTGTTGTTAACATCAAGTTGTGCACAATTTCACGCAGAATTGTGCGAAAAATAAGGAATTTTAATTAAGACCAAATAAAAATTTATTTTTATTTGCAATCTACGATTTTATATTTTAAATGTTTTTAAAAGGTAAAATTGGAGAATGTTTAGAGAAGTCTTTTCGTCTCCCTTTAATTATTCTTTTGACAAATATGCCCTGCTAAACATTTCTGCTCGGTTCTCTTGAACTTGCAGTCGTATTCTGTTTTTGCTCTAAGAGTGCACATATTTTCCTGCAAGTATCCAACATTTTTTTCTATTTCTCGTTTGGTTACGTTCATTAAGGATTTTTGTTAAAAAAAATTTTTCTCTTTAATGTTTGCCAAAGTACAATTGAAAAGCAAAGTAAAACAAATGCTATTAAAAAATTGTTCAAAGTATGAAAAAAGGAATTAAAAAAAATTATAAGAAAAAGATTTTACAAAATAAATAGATAAAAAAAAATTCAAAAAAAATATTTTTTAAGCCGAAATTGCTACAGTTTGTCTGATTAATAGTGTGTTTTGGAAACTTTATTCCATCGCTCATCACTCAATGTAGACTTTATATTGCACCAATACATACTTATTTTGAATTTTGCTAAAGGATAGGGCTTAATTGAAGTCGCCGTGGTCTAGTGGATAGTGTGTTGGCTTATTAGACGAAAGGCCCGGGTTCGTATCCCAGGTCAGACATCAAAACCAAAAAATATTTCTTCGGCGACTTCCTCTCAGCAGATTTCTGGCAAAGACTCTGAGAGTAAAAATTGTCATGAAAAGCTTCTCAAAAATCTGTCGTTCGGAGTCGACTTTAAACTATAGGTCCCGCCGCCCCTCATGTATAAAATTAAGGTGCACAACATAAGTGGTGTGAGAAGCTAGATCGTAATCCTGACTGAAGGGTTGTAATGGCCAATTATGTTATGTATGTATGTGGTGGGACCTACAGTTTAAAGTTAAAGCTTTTCATAGCAATTTTATTTACTCTCAGAGTTTTTGCCAGAAATCTACTGAGAGGACCGTCGCCGAAGAAATATTTTTTCATATTTTCGTTTTGATCTCTGACCTAAGGTTTGAACTCGGGCTTTCTAATAAGCCAACACACTACCTACTACCAACTAGTTGTTGTCAGATATTTACAAAAACACACAACCTTTTAGTGAGTACTTTAGTGTTCATATGCGATTCATAAAATAACTTTTTTTTTTGAAAATGCTTTAAGAAAAGAATTACAGAATATTTTCTTAAATTTCTTTTTATATTTGAAAGTATAATCCTTCCGATTATGATTGGAAAATAATTTCATTCAAATGGCTGCCTAGGCTGGCCATGCAGTAGCCTACATGATCGTTACAATTTTTAAGCACATTATCGATTAAGTGCAGCTGTATTTCACCAATCGCTTCACGAATATTGTCCTTTAAAGCGTCTATTTTCTCTGGCTTGTCGGCATAACACTTATCTTTGACGGCACTGAACAAATAATAGTCCAACGGTGGCAAATCGCAGCTCCGAGGTAGTCAAACGACATCAGCTCTGCGACTGATAATGCGATCTTCAAAAACAGACCGCAAAACATCGAGTGTAGCTTCGGGTGTGTGGCACGTAGCGCCATGCTGTTGTTGGCATTATTCTTCTCTTCAATTTTTGTGAACAAAATTTCGTTTAACATGGTCCGATAACGACCGCCATTGACTGTAACGGCCACTTCTTGCTCATTTTCGAAGAAAAATAACACAATTATGCCTCTAGACCAAAATCCGCACCAAACAGTAACGTTAATTGTCTCTGGCTTATTGTCTCTGACTTATCTTTGACGGCACCCCACAAATAATACCCCTACGATGACAAATCGCAGCTCCGAGGTGGTCAGCTCTGCGGCTGATAATGCGATCTTCAAAAACAGACCGCAAATCATCGAGTGTAGGACGTAGAGACTTTTTGTTGAAAGCAAATGTTGCCAATATCCTCCTTTTCAATTTTTGTGAACAAAAATTCATTCAACATGACCCGATAACGATCGCCATTGACTGTAAACGGCCATTGCTTCCTCATTTTCGAAGAAAAAATGACCCAATTATGACTATGGACCAAAATCCGCGCCAAACTGTGACTGGTTTTGGGTGTTTTGGCTTTCCAATATATGCGTGCAGGTTTTCTGTTAACCAAATAAAACAATTTTGCTTGTTTAAATACCCGCCAAGAAGATCAAAATGAGTTTCAATGAGTTTCTGAAAATATGATTTTTTTTTTGCCCAAATCGGCATCTTCTGTAAGTCGATCGCAGGCTCACTTAGCGAAAGCGCATTGGGTGGTCAATTGGCTTCAACTCTTGAACCAATTGGACTTTGTGTACCGTCATATCAAGACCTTTATGCAAAATTCGTCTCAATGATGTCTCCGAAATGTTCAATTGTTGACAACGACTGTGAATTAATGTTGATGGCACTTCAAGCACACTTTCTGCCACAGCAGCAATATACTTGGGTGTACGCACTATTTTTGGCTTTTCCCACTTTGGTTTATCGATGAGGATGCCAGTTTCTTTCACTTTTTTCACAAGATAACGAATATACGGAGCTGACAGTGCTTCTGTTCTTCCAAAATCCGTATACAATTTTGGCACACATTCTGCAACATTACCATGACCATGATTTTCAAAGTAATGCCGCAATATTTCCCAGCGTTGTTCAAGCGCGCACACAACCATATGCGTTCAGCGGAAGGATAAAACAAATTATCTGTCAAATCAGACATGAGCTAAGTGTTGCCATTCACTCCCTCCCCTTCCCTACATTCCTATATCCTCCATTTCCTTCCTCCCATAAGGACAATGTACAATGGGTCAATTTCGACCTCCGGGTACTGTGCTTGTCTTGCCCGACAGGTGCACGTCCTCTAACCGAACCTAACCTAAGTATTACAATTCACGAAATAAGCACTAGTTGGAAAAATAAACGTTAGATGGCGGGCACGATACTTATTTTGTAAGTGATTCGTATATATTTTGAGTTATGGAGAGTTGCAATCAATAGCATCATGAGTGTTGTTAAGTATGAATATATGCAGAGCACTTCAAACTTTGAACATGAGTAAGAAAAGGTTCCATGATATTAAAATAAGTATGAATGCGGCGTAGAAGGTTGCGTGTTTTTTGTAAATGCCTAACAACAGTCTTAGTTGTTATCAATTTTGATGAATTATTCGAGTTATTCGAATCATTTATATGTATTTTTCTAAAGTTATGTGTCTTAATGAGTAGGCTTATGAATCAAACATATTTCGAATATCATGAATTTGATGTCAATGTTGTGCTCATACTTATTGCAAACCTGTTTTTATAAATCAACATTGTGTAGTAAGTATGAATGAATCATGAGTACATAGTTAAATTTCAATATTATTGACTCACTCTTTTGTTAATCCAAAATTTCATGAGTGCTTATGAGTAGCGCGATTCATTGCTAATCTCTGATTTCTACATAAAATTGTTAATGAATATTTCTACAATTTCTAAACATGTAGAGAAACTACAGTGAGTCTTAAAAGAAACTGTACACTATGAATACAATTTTAACAATCACTAAACTTTACTACTTTAGGTTCCATGATATTAAAATAAGTATGAATGCGGCGTATGAGTATCAGAAAATCATGAGTATGATTCGATTTTACATACATAATTGGCCATTAGAACCCATCAGTCAGGATTATTGGCCTAGTTTCTCATACCACTTATGTTGTGTGTGTTAATTTCATATATGAGTGGCGGCACCTAAAGATAAAAGTCGATTCCGAACGACAGATTTTATGAGAAACTTTTCATGGCAATTTTATTTCACGCTCAGAGTTTTTGCCAGAAATCTGCTGAGAAGAAATCGCCGTAGAAATACTTTTTTGTGTATTTTCTTTTGATGTCTGGCCTGGTACTCGAATTCTGGGTTTTACGTCTAATAAGCCAACACACTACCTACTAGACAACGGCGACTTCATGATTCGATTTTACTTGTCTTTTTAAATACTCACGGCTCGTGGCAAATGCGGTTAGAACTTTTGTTACAACCAATACCCTTAATGTCCCATTGTGCATGTTTAGCATGATGAATTTCAAATGCTTGTATTTAATCAATAGGATTTAGTTTTTCATTAATTTGTTTATTTATTTAGTTGTTACTGCCAGTAAACAGTGAAACAAGAAAAAGTAACACAAAGAAGTGAATAAAAATCCTAGGATTTTAAACACTAATGCCAACTAAGAAGAACAGAAATTTTTTTTCCACGTTTTCTGCTGCTACTCTTGGCCATTACAAATGAAACGAGATGGAGCCGCAAATAAGTTGGCAGAGAAAAAAAAAGAAAAATTAAAAAAAAACCAAAAGAAACAAAAAGAAAAATTTTGTAATAAATTTGAAAACTGTTGCCGCGGGAACATAACCAATAGAAGAAATAAAAAAAAACAAAAAAAAAATTTTTTTGTAGTAAAAATACTTGAAACTTGTATTTACGAAGCGTGGATAAGAGGCTGATGCTGAAACAGAGGCTACAGTTGCACAGTTGCACTGGCAGCGGAAGCTAAACTCCGTGTTAATTTATCATTTTTTGCTGATGTTGGAAAAGCATTTTTAAGCAGTTTTTTTGCTGCTCTTCTGCTGTTTTTTATTTACGCAAGTAAATGAGTTTGTATGTGTGTTAGTGTGTAAGTGTAAATAAGTTTCTCAATTTTAATGGAAATGTTGTTGTAGCAGTTGCATTTGCCATTGCCGTTGCCGTTACCGTTTTTTTTGTAAGGGATTTTCGGTTGAACAAGAAAAATTATTTCCAACTATACATAGCCAACAACAACAATAATAACAACAACAACACCAACAAATTTTTTTTTAAACACTACAATTTATGATTATGATGATTATTATTTTATTGTGGTGAATATTGCAGCTTTTACTCTGCGGTTGTAATGGTATTGGTTAGCTATGCTGGCTGGCTGGCTGGCTGGCACTCATTCCATACAAAAAAAAAAGAAGAGCTTAATAAAACCAAATTCTACCACATCCCTGCTTCCTCTGCTCTCACTCTCTCTCTTTCTCTCTCCTCTCTTATACAATTCAAGCTAAAATTATATTTTCAGTTGCAACAGCAAAAATAAAATTTTTGTTTCGTTTTAATTCTTTCGGATTTGTTATGGATGGTTCGTATGGTTCCTATGTTTCGTATAGTGCATATGTATGTGTGCGTATTTAATGTGAGTGCAATAATGTTTCATTATGATTTAAAATCTCTTTATCTGACTCTCCAAAGGATTAAAATGTTAAACTGTGTAGTATTTTTTGTTTTTTTTTGTGTGTTTTTTGTTGCTATTTTATGTATGTTAACCAATCGCATAGTTTTTTTTCATTTTTATTATGCCTGCTAGTAGACTACTTAATGAAGATTCCATGTTGGTTTATGCTACTCGTAGTATTTTAATAGGAAACTTATGCCCTAAATAGTAGATTAAATGAAAATGCTCTTAAAATATTGTTTAAATAGATAATTCGCAAATAATAAGCACCAAAAACAGAGAGAAGTAGTAAGTTTTAGAATTTTTTTTCGGTAATTTCTACCAGAGATCAGCTATGGGTATTCAAAAAGAAGAGTCGAATCGAATTTCATGCTTATTTTAATATCATGGAACCTCTGTACTCATATTCAAAGTCATATTCATACTTAAAAACATTTATGATGTTCTTGATTTCGACTCTCCATTACTCAATTACCCACAAAATAAATATGATTCTCATACGAACTCATACTCATACTCACTAGAAGGTTGTGTGTTTTTTGTAAATGCCTAACAACAACTAAGTTTGTAAATTTTGATTTGAATTATTTGAGTTACTCGAATCATTTATATGTATTTTTCTAAAGTTATGAGTCTCAATGAGTAGGCTTATGAATCAAACATATTTCGAATGTCATGAGTTTGATGTCAACGTTGTGCTCGTCCTTATATAAGGTATAAGGTTCTTACAGGCGTATTGTGAGAACGACTGAAGCCCCTCGTCAAAACACTGATTGAACCTTATTAGTGCGGCTTCAGACCTGGCGAGTCCACCATCGACCAGATCTTGATAGCCCCATAAGGGATCGTGTTTTTGCCGCAATGTCTGAGCTCGGTATACCTGCGAAGCTGATAAGGTTATGCAGAATGACGTTGAGCAATTCCTGCAGCTCCGACAAGGTAGGAATGGACCTCTCCGAACCTTTTGATACCGTGCGAGGTTTCAGACAAGGCGATCCCTTATCATGCGACCTCTTCAATTTCGTCATGAAGAGTGTTCTGCGAAAGGCGGGAGTGCATCGTAATGACACTATTTTTCAAAAAAGTGTCCAGTTGCTTGCGTACGCTGACGACATCGACATCATAGGGCGTACCAAACGAGATGTCACTGCTGTCTTTAGTGCTATTGAACGGGAGTCTAAGAAGATGGGTCTGACAGTAAATGAGGGCAAAACGAAGTATATGTTATCGACAAGTATAGCCGTGCGGCGTATTGATTCTCAAAATACGGCGATAACTATTACTTTTGATACAGTCAAGGAATTCATTTACCTTGGCTCCGCGTTACCACCGAAAATGATGTCAGTCTGGAGATCAAGCGCAGGATTACTCTTGCCAACAGGTGCTATTATGGTCTCAATAGGCAATTGAGTAGCAGAGACCTCTCTCGCAAGACGAAACTAATACTCTACAAGACGCTCATCCTACCCGTGCTTCTTTATGGCGCAGAAGTATGGACACTATTAAGAACTGATGCAGCTGCCTTGAAAGTATTCGAGAGACAAGGTTCTACGTCAGATCTTCGGTCCAGTGCGAGTTGGCGATGATTTTCGCATCCGATTTAACAGTGAGCTGTATGAGCTCCTCAACGACATGGACGGTCATGTGGAATGGAGGTATGCATGTATGTTAATATCTTTTATACGAATACATCCATATGTACGTTCACTTGTAATTGATATAAATACCACACGGCGTATACTTTATGCATTGTTTGGTAACGAACTAATAAATATCAAGCATACGCCATCGGTATGAATGAAAGAGGAAAACAGAAAATAACACCACGCAACCAGATGCACCCAAATTAAACGGATTTTTCTCGAAATTACTTTTTTCAACTTTGCGCACCACAATTTAACAAAAGTTACTTGGCCGATTTCTCTGAAACTTATGGACAATATTCCTAAGAGGAGTAGTTCAGTCCTAATTA